>JAOVVA010000051.1:6101823-6116735 GCA_028565275.1 Leiocassis micropogon
TGTTTAAAGGAGATTAATGCATTTTTTGGACGCCTTCAGCATTCCTTTACAATGTAGAAAGAAATAAAAATCAGGAAAGATCATGGAGTTAGAAAGTGACTCCAAACTTTTGAACGGTAGTGTATATAAAATCATATTTTTTTTGTTTGAAAATATATTGTTAATGGTTTCATAATAACTCTTATTCAAAAGAGTAGTTGTTTATTTGAATATGTTTTGGGTTTTAAAAAAAAGAGATGGAGTTTTGTTAAGTTCCACATGACTGCTTATATAAAATAAATATATGCTATAATTTACCGGGGGGGTAAATGAGGACTCTTATAGTGAAGAGGGGGTGTGTAAAGAATGTTCTAGGGGTTATGGAGTAAAGATATAGGTGTTGTGTGTGTGGAAGTCTGACGACGGTCTGTAATAAATTTGTTTTTGAGTAGTTCCTGGTTTTGTCATTTATCATTTAACAACATATACCTTACAGAACAGTGAAACAATGTTTTTCATAGACATTTTGAGTTGCAATTGTGTAGAGTTAATTTATGTCCCTATTGTTCATTTTAATGATCAGATGTCTTTCGTCTCTGTGTGGTACCTGAACTAATGGGATATGTTGCTTGAAGTCCTCCACCTCAGCCTTGACTTGGGTGATGATTTGAAGAGCCATGGATGAGTTCTGTAAATTTTTTTCCAGTTTGTTGAGCGAGCGCCAGTAGTTGCTGACATCACCTTCCAACTTGTCAGGGTTGATGGACATGAGATGGCCATTAAGCCACTGATGATGCTCAGCTTGAAACTCTGTAGCGGTCTGATAAAGGCGAAGGTAGGGGAGCAGCTGGTCTTGGACTGTCTTGCATAGAGGATACTGGGAGACGGGCCATCCAAATGATTCTTCTTCCAAGTTAAAGCCCTCAATCTTCAATAGAAAACCAAGGTGAAACCACTCAAGATAGATGTAGATTTGTAGATTTATTTTGAAAAGAAAGTCAAGGATAATTTACAAATTGAATTCAGCATCGCTACACATATGGATTAAGAAATAAAATTCAAATGAAACAGTTGGAATTTATGAACAAAATGCTTTAAAGAGATCTAGTCATTCACTGACTGAATAAATGACTTGTTTCCAAACTTACTACAGTACCAACTTACTTTCTCCATGGCAGTCTCCAGCTTGGAATTAAGTATCTGAGCCTTTTTCAGATACTTGCTGACTTCAGACAGGTCCCCTAAAAGGGTAAACCCTTCCACCTGCTTTGAATATCCTTCTAGTTCTTCCACAAACCTCTCGCACCGCAACTGTAAGCAATAAATATTATTAATATCTTACAGATCATGGATGCTAATACAGCCTAGCCTGTCAGCAGGGCTATGTCTCATTGTTGTGACTTTTGTAAATTTCTTATTACAGACATGTTATTAACTTGCAGTATAAGGACAATTAATTAGTTCGATTTGGTAATTATTGGTAATTATTTATTTATGTAATTTTTTTTCACCTTCAAAAAATCCTGGAATTGTACGGTCTTCTCTTTAGCAATTTCCCTGTGACTGTTGAAGATGGACGGCATGCGCATGTGCCACTGGAAGGTCTTCTTGTTCAGGTTTATGTCCATTGGAGAAAATTCATAACCAGCCAGGAAGCAGAGACGTTTCATAGATTCACTGAGTTGGAGCTCGAGTTTGGGCATCTCTTCAGCTTCAACCTTCTTTATGTAGTCCTTTAATGGAGCCAAATGGTAAAATCAGAAGTTAGAACGAGAGTTTACTGTCGAAAAAAAAAAGAACCGGGATTAATAAATCTGGTTGTACTGTATCACCTTAAGAGCCATGAGCTCTTGTGTATTTGAAGGAGTGCTGTGGGCTTTTGTTGCAATTTTCTCAAATTCATCACATAATCTGTAGGCACACACACACACACACACACACACACACAAAATATTACCTTGTTTTGAGATTTATAAGAAGCTTGTATGTCTGGAGAGGGGTGGTTAAGGTTTTATTGTTAAACACAGTGTGATAGACTTCACCAATCCTTGTTACAGAAGACAGATTATCATGTCTGCCTTCACATGCATATGAACTTGAGTGACATCAAATTCTTAATCCATAGGGTTGGCCCACCCCCTATAGGGTGAAGTTAATCCATGTCTTTATGGACCTTGCTTTGTGCACTGGTGCACAGTCATGTTGGAACAGGATAGGGCCATCCCCAAACTTTTCCCACAAAGTTGGGAGCATGAAATTGTCCAAATTGTCTTTGTATGCTGAAGCCATAAGAGTTCCTTTCACGAAAAACATCCCCACACCAGTTCCAATTTGACTGCTATATTAGTGCATATACATGACTACTATATATTAGTTTATTGCTGTATACACATTTATCTTTACTTTCTTACTCCAGTTACTGTCATCTTTTTGTCTGTGTCAAACTCAGGCTATTAATCATACAGAGACGTCTATTTCTCAGTGTAGGAGGTAAGAATGAGCTGAAAACCCACCAATCCACTGCTGTTGTAAATATGGTGCATTGCTATTGGATCTGCTGACCATCCCACCTTGTTTGTGACTCTATTGACATCGTTGGACATAAATACCAATTTTAATATGATAATAGCACTTGTTTGGTTGGAATTGTGCACTGGATTCCAGCAGTGAGATAAATGTTAAAATGCTTACAATTTATTGCATGTCTGGTGGTCCTTCAGCAGACGGGTGACCAGTTCCTCCCTAAGTCCCTCCACACGCTTCACTAGTGCACGAATAAGCTCCTGGCAGTGCACTTCAAACATACCGAGGCGCACAACCTGCAAAATAAAATAAAAAAAAAAGGATGACAAAACCCTTCATGAATGTCTAACCATATTAACTGGGTTTAGTATTACATCTGAGTTTCTTTTTTTATTATTTAAAGCTGCTGTACTAGATCAATTGAAACATTAGCTCAATCCAGGCCAACAACTGATGTTGTCACTCTATTTCTAATTTGCTCACATCGCTTATTCATTTGCAGCACATTGGAATATTACAGTACTGTTCAAAAGTGTTAGGCACACACAGTTCTCCTTTTTTTTTGTGAAATTTTGTTCTACATGTTTATTTAATGACTTCATTATAAATTGAGTTTAAAAAATCTGATTTCCACCGAGACTATTTTTTAAGAGTCTTCACGCCAATTATTGACTTTGTTTCATTGACAAACATGTAGATGGTGTTGCAATGGATGTTGGGAGTCAAACTGCAAGTACTGGACTGTGTGTGTGGCTTTTTTGTATAATTCGTTTTTTTTTTTTTCATTGGGAAACTTATAACGGGGGACTACTGAAAAGCCACAAAGACCAGTACTTGTGGTTTGACTCCCACCATCCATTGCAACACAAATTAACTGTATCAGGACACTGCACCACAGGGCAGAGAACTTCCCCACCTCCACTAAAGCTAAACAGAAGGAATACAAGCATCTGAAGTCAGCGCTCAAGACCTGCAGATATCCACAGTGGGTCTTCAACAAAATAGCTTCCAGATCCAAAAGAAGGATGACAGAGAGAACTGAGACCCAGACCAAACTGAAAAAATCTGATCATCCCATATGTGGTCAAAAATGTTAGAAAAGCTCAAAAGGATTTTGGAAACCACAACATACCAGTTCACTCTAAACCCACCAACTGACTAAGAAACAGACGCATCCACCCCAAAGACTGTATACTAAAAAATAAAAAGAGCAATATAATAAAGTATATGCAGTACAATGCAGTGAAGAATGTTAAGAGCTCTACATTGGGGAGACAAAACAACCTCCTCATATAAGGATGTATGAACTCAGAAGGAGCAACATCCCAGGGCCTGAATCAGCAGTATACCTTCACCTGATGGACAAAGGACACATTTGAGGATGAGAATGTACAAATTTTGGACAGAAAGGATAAATGGTTCGAGAGAGGTCAAGTCAAGAGAAGTCAAGTAGGCTTTTATTGTCATTTCAACCATATACAGTTCAGTACATGATGAAACGAAACAACGTTCCTCCAGGGAACTACATACAACATAAATTAACAAAAAACTAACTAGAGGTGTGAAAGAAGCCATCTATGTGCAAGTGGAAAATCCTTCTTCCAACTGAGGTGGAGGTTGTAGACACAACCTGTCTCCTATATTTCATGCTGCCCTTTCATCCAACCCGAGAAAGATCAAGACCTCTTCACAGGTCCACTATACCCGAATCAGCATTGTGGCATTACAGCCACACTTAAGGACTCCACTTACTCTCTTCGGTTGTTCCATCTTAATGACTCTCCCTAATCTCTACCTATTGTCTTTTTTATAGCTCTCTCACCTACTCTCTAATGACCCTCCATTATACTCTCACCTTCTCCATTTTAACCATAACGAGCCTTTTCAGCAAGGGGAGGATACTTTGACCCTGGAGGACCTCACCTGGATGACTAAGAATCTTTACAGACGTTTTAAGTTTGAGTATTATATAGTGTAGTATAGCAATTCAGTCTTGGTGGAGAAATTAAAGTTTTGGAAAATTACAATAATTATTAAAACAAAAACTATAAAGACAATAAAGTGTAACTGCAAAATTGCATCGATTATTATTTCATTGTGTGTCCAGAAAACATAAAGATGAAATACAGTAAATTATAGAAACAAAGAACCTTGCAGTGTTGTGGCCTTTTAGGCACAAAGTTTTTTCCTTCAGCACTGTATCTAATTTACTATTGTACACTAATAAAAATTGTACAAGAAAGTGGTGCAGTAGATAATTACACAAATTTATAGTTAAACTGAAAACAACAGAAATTATAGAAAGTCCTTGAGATTCCTGACACTTAAACTGACCTTGCAGTAGTCATACTGGATCTCATCAGCCAGCTGTTGGTAGCGTGTTGCCTCCGTTATTAAGTCCTGGTACGAGTGTTCCTCCATCAGGAACTGCTCTAGGTCCTGATCGGCCTGTTGCGATACCAGCGGAGCAAATTTATCGTAGAGGCGCACATGTGCAGTTGGCCCACTACTTTCTTCACGTATCACCCGCTTAATTTTATCCTTTTGTACTTCCAGGATCTCAGGCAGGATAACTGGTTTCAGCATTTTAGCATCTTCGGTGCCTGGCTACGATAAAAAATCAAAATACAAGACTGTGTTGAAAATGTATAGCAATCATTGCAATCAAATGTATTCTTGTTGTTAATAAAAGCCATTTATTAATTTTTTTAAGTCAAGGAAAATTCCCATATAATATCTAATATCAGAGCATGACATCCAAAACGTACAATAAAACATACAAAATATGGTTAGCATTCTAAACAGGATGCAGAATGTAGGAGAAAAGTTTATTTCCTTAAGAGAAAACTTCCAGAAATTAAGGAGAAGAAATATATGCAGACTCTTACCCATTCCGAGTATAGTTCTGTCTCAATTCGAGGCACTGAGCTGATGCATTTCACCATAGCTTCATAGACCTTCAGCAAAATTACCTCAAAGTCCTTGAAATCTGGCTCAAACATAATCTTGTTCTGCTTCAGGACAAGCCGCAGAACAAACCCGGGATGCTCATAGGCCCTCACTGAACACTTCAGGGAAACAACAGCGTTAATTTATTAATGCTATTAATGTCATAAAAAATTAAAATGCACAGGAACATACGACCAAAGAGAGAGAGCATAAGAGAAATGTTACTCAGAAACTGTAACCTGCTCCTCATTCTCCAGTCCTATTAGCTCATATTTACCATTCCTGTTAGTATCACTGCCATTGCTGAATAATTTACATATAAATATGCTGGAAGAAGTTAATATGAGCAAAGAGCATCCACTGTATGCCTTACGGGGTCCTGAGCTATCAGGCGTGTGTAGTCATGAATAGATTCCAGGGCCAGACTCTGGAGCTGAGACGACATTAAAGCAGCTATGCAGTTAAAGAAAGACTGCAGCCGTGATGGATTTGTATTTTTGGGGACCAATTTGCGCTTGCTTCCCTGGTAGCAGATTTGTTGCACTTCAGGAAACCATCTGTTTTATAACAAAAAAAAAGAACAAAATAAAAAAGATTTCTCGCTTAGACATTACATTAACTCATGCGATTTTTATTTAATACATTTGCAACAAAGCAACGTAAACCTAAAAATTTCACAGTAGATGAACATTTTGACAGAAGACTCTGTTTCTTTCTGGATGATAAGCATATAAATTCTATTGACAGTACATGCTGGGATGTAAAAGTACACGGTTATATATGGCTGTTTGCATACTTGTTTAGCAGAGTGGCCTGAGCACTTTCAATATGTCGGCTGACAATCTGCTGAAAGGCAAAGAGCTCCAAAGCCTCCTCTCTGGTATGGAACTCTGTTACATCGAGAAGACGTAAGTTCCTGTACAAAACGTTTAACATTTTTTCAGGGTGGGAGAAAGAGAAAATGAAAAACAAAGTGGAAAGAAATATGAACTTTCATTTTCATAGCAATGTAATTTTTAACTGTATTACTGAGAATACAGCAAGTTAGAAATTTAGAAAAGCAATAAGCTACTGTATATACTGTAAGCAGTTGACATGCATTTTCTTATGCTTATCAAATAATATGTGATTTGAAGTCTGTATATATACTGTAGAATAGTGTTTCTACTTACTTGTAGGACATGTGCCACAGCTTCATTATAGATAGCATGGTGGGGTTGATGGCATGGAGATGCTGACTCATCCTTTTTCGTGCCTGATGGTAGGATTCATACCATGGTTTTGGCACAACCGCCATCCTGAAAGTGAACATTGTAAACATTATAATTAAGCCTTTTTTTTTTTTCTAAAAAATTTGAATGCTGGCATTTTCTCTTTAACCTCATAAAATCTTCTGAATCTAATTTTCTGTAAAACATGTAGGTAAATCTTAGACTATAATTAGACTTACTCTTCTCTGTGAGGCAGAAGACTTTTAATTTTCTGTTCTTCGTTATCTCTCGGGTCTTGCAGTGCAAAATCCACTGCAAAAGGATCCACGGGGTGATCAATGTTGTTATAAACTATGTTTAAGTGTGTCCAGTTCACTCAGATTCTATTTTGATCAATTCTAGATAACAGGTTTTCCTAATAAGATAACAACTATTATAAACTATTGAAGTTTTCTAAATGGCATTGCTGTAGTAGCTTGCACTTGAAAAGCACTGTTTCCAAGCATTATTTCACAAGACTTTTAACATCCAGACAATTTAAAACACCCATAAACAATCTATTCAAGTATGTTTCAAAAATATATATTTTTCTATTAAAAAATAAATATATAAATATATAAGAAGAATTAAAGCTAAAAATGAATTGTAGTATTAAGCATTTTGTATGTGAAACATGCTTTTGTTCATAGACCAATAAAGCACTGGAGCATAAAGCTTACCTATAGCTTTCTTAGCACTCAGCAAATAATCATCTCTTATCTCATCTGAGAGAAACTCAGTGGATCTTGTTAGCATCTTCAGATGACTTGGTACCCGGCTGAAGATTCTCTCCATCCAGAAATCTTCCATAGAGCCCACGTGCTGAGTGTCAATCCCATATCGAATGTAGTTATAATATTTCTGTAGGGGGAAAAAAAGAAACAGCACAATATATATGATATGATATGATATGATATGATATAAAAAGTTCTTTGTTTGTACATGTGTCTTAGGACTTATTATTATTATTATTATTATTATTATTATTATTACTATTATTGCTGTTGTTGTTGTTGTTGTTGTTGTTGTATTTCCAAAAGTATTAACCAAAAAAATTTCATGTTCTTTTTTTCTTTTTTATATTTAACTTAATGTTTAATGGCAGAGAAAAAACATATGCTGTATTTTATTGTAAGGGGGTCTTTTCCTGTATCCCACAGCATCAGAGAAATTGCTGAAAACGTCTTTATTTTTAAAACTACATGCCATAGTGTCTATAGCAGCTACTTACTGCCATTCTTATTTGAGTCGAAGTTAGAGAACTGTGCGCCGATTGTAAGCTTTCCCCTCTGTCTGATGCTTCCTCCCTATGACAATTAAAGTGGAGAAACAAAATATGAATTAATCAGAAGCATTTTAAATATATGTATTCATATGTATTCATTAAAATAAAGATGATATCTACAGTATAACTAAATGTAGATTCATTTTTGTTTTTCTATTAAGTTTTTTTCTGTTTCATGCACTGCATCCACACTAATTGTCATTATTCCACTTAAAGCTTCCTTTTATATATACTTATACAAAATATGCACATTAGCAATTAACATGAGAACAATACTGTAATTTAACAAACTTCAGTAGCACTCTAGAATATCTGTTGTTGTAAATCTTGCACACACACACACACACACACACACAGTCATGTGATCTGATTGGAAAGTGCCTTAATATTAGACAAACAATATAATTTTTAAAATAATGATTTATTTAACAAAAATGAAGCCAAAAAGAATAAATATGTGGGCAATATTTAGTACTCCCCATGATTCAATAGCCTGTAGGTCCACGTTTAGCAGCGGTAACTTAAAGGAATCATTTACTTTATGACTTTTTCAGTCTTCTTTACACATTACAATGTGTGTGCTAAATATTTCACGCTGCACTGCTTTCTCAACAGTGACAATTCAAAGTTGGATTGCTATCAGTACTGAAGCTCAAGAGTGGATTTCCTGACTCAACTTCATATCCTAAGTTAAAGTTTAAACATTGAGGTGTATTTCAAATTATTAACAGGCTCGATCTGGGACACCTCTGAACGCTTGTGGGAAAAGAGAACAAATTATGAGACTTTTAATTCCCAGTTGTAAAAGAAACAATGATAAAAAAATGTATGAAACAAATGTCACTGCAAACAGGCACCATCTTATGTGCCAATGTGGGCGTGCGCCAGTCTGTGAAGGGAGCAAGTGGCAGGTAAGTGGTAAAGAATCCACAACTGAGGTGACTATCATTAATTGGTGTTCTGTGTTGCAGTGAGGTATTAAGGGATAAGGACATGAGAGAGTAATGTGGGTTTGTGTTTATGTGTGTCATAAAAAAAAATAAATAGTTGTATTGTAACAGTTACCTGTTAGGGAACAACGTGCCCGTGGAAAAGGGTATCAGCTGAGCGCAGTCAATGATTAGCCAACCAGGTGAATGTTACACTTTGTCGCGATTAAAGATTAGGTTATGCAGAGTAATGCAGGACACTCAAACTAAAGAGGAAATTACTCTGTTGCTGGTCTTGAAGAGCCAATGGAAAATGTTGTTTCAGGTGGTTTACCATAATCCTGACCTATCTAATAACCCACTTGTCTTGGCTGGCCATTTGTAGTGGCGTGAGTAACGTTGCAGATGTCAGCTTATGAATCCGCAAGATACCCCAAAAGTGCTCCTGCACCCATCATTTGCCAATCAATGTCCCCTTTATAAGAACTATCATGGACCTCGTCAGGACAAAGCCACACAAACCGTAACTAACTAACTACTGTAACTGACTAAAAATTAAAAATTGTGCAACCGGCCATTAATAATTTTGGTTTCCTTTTAAGTTTGGGAGGAAACGCTGTGCTCTTTGCACATGAACATGATGAATGCACCAGATAGCAGTTATTCTTGCACAGGATTTAAGTTTTTTTTTAAGTTTTGCTAATAAATCAGTTGAATAATTCACAAACATCCACTAGTAGCTCTGCTACTATAAGGTACTTATAGGGTGAGGGGTAGTCTTAAGAAATTTAAATCACAAATCATCTTAAAATCAGGTGAAGCTGAATGTGCATCAACCTTGACAAGAAAACCACCGACACACTGTAACATTATTATAATACCTTTATAGTCCTTATAGATGATAACATGGGGGGAAAAAAGCAGTGGGTCTAGTAGGCTGTGGGCATGTCTGTCCTGATGGCCATGATCTCTCCTAGGATAACTCCATGCCATCCACACAGCATGAGGGCACAGTGAGTGACTTGACCAAGTCTGGTATTCCATAACACCACCCTGACTAATATACATGGTATCCTTTATGCATGGTAACCAAAGGCTGCACGTCTGTTTTTATATCATTTTAATCCAAAATATTCTTCACATGACAAAATTCACGTTACCTTATGTTATTTATGTCATACCATAAATAACATGACAAAAACTTCTGCTCGCTGTAATTTCGATATTATAAAATGATAATGCAATAGATAACTGTTAAAAGAAACTTAAAGAAAAAAGGTCAAAGGAATAAATGATCATCAATAACTTTTTGAAGTTATAGGTGCAGACACATGAATTTGGAAAGAATCAAACATACGAGAAAATGCTGATGAGCGTCCTGCGAAGCTGTTCACGGTCCTTCTTCAACTTCACAGATTGATTGAACGATCCAGACATTCTGGCCGTGCTGCGGACACTCTGGCCATGCTGCGTGCTCCCTCCTCCTGTAAAGAAAATGAAAATTCAGTTGCAATATTCATTTTAACAGATCAAAATGTTTTCATCTACATGTTTTAAACTGAACGGTTTCAGAACTGATTTTCTTCGTTATTAACCTTAAAATGTTTTCGAAGGATGGACATGTCCTGTAGGTTGAGAATTTGACTGATAGTTGAACACGTTAACAATCTATAATCAACAAGCCATTTAAAATTAATGATAATTAAACGCACATTCTTTTCTCCGTTTAAGTTTAATTTAAAATTTCTAGCAGGATAAGCCTAATAAATTAGTTATATACCAAGAATCAAATTAATGAAGCCCAATAGTTTAAATAAAAAGAATATATAGTCATTAATTCACATCTTCCATACCGCTTATCCCATGCTGTGGGTGCCCAGAGCCTATCCAAGAAGACTCGGGTGTGTCTAATAATAATGTCTAATCATGTCCCGGGTGTACCTCAGCTCGTGTCATGAGCCTATCCAAGAAGACTCATGACACGAGCTGAGGTACACCCGGGACTGGGTGCCAATCCATCGCAGGGCGCACACAATGGACAATTTGTGAACACCAATTTACCTAATCTGCCTGACTTTGGAATATGGGAGGAAACCGGGGTACCTGGAGCAAACCCACCAAGCACGAGAAGAACATCCAAATGCCACACGCACAGACCTGAGATGGGAATTGAACCCGTAACCCTGGCAGTGTAAGGCCACAGTGCTAACCACTACGCCGCCGTGCCACTATACAGTATATTTAAAAGTGTATAAAAAAATATATATATATATATAAGGTTGTCAAAAATACTGCTTATTTCTCTTTCCTGTTTCAAAAAACACAGCTGCCAAAAATATAATGTCTAATATCACATATCAATAGAATTAAAAGCCACTCTCTTATGACGAACAATTTTATAAGCGTGAGTTATGCAGAAATATTGTGCAAAATATTATTGGTTAGCACATTTTTTAAAAGTTAATGTCAATAAATCAATTCATGATTAGTTATTAATATGTCTACTGTTGTCCAGTGGGAGAGAAATTATTTTTGGGTACCTGACAAATGAATGCTAGAAAACGCCACAAGCTTTTATATTGAAGAAAATCATTTAGTTCTTCAGCTAAAGGAAAATATATAATTTTGCAAAAATATAATATTTTGACCAAAACAGAACTTACATTATATATTTAAGAAGTCAGAATGTTAATTATCAGTTTAAAAGTGAATGCATTGCCCCTTACTGGAAATCCAAGTAAACACTTCATCAGGGTTTCCTGTTTGTCCCGGGAGCATGAAGCTTGGTTTTGCATCCTGCCACCTGGGCTTCGCACGAATCTAAGAGACACAAGCTGTTCATATGAGAGAATATCAGTTCTCACAAATGCCTAAAGTCTGCGTTTTTCTCCTATTTATCACTCACCTTTGGAAGTTTTGGCAAAAACTGTGAGGACCTGTTTGGGACTGTGGGAAGCTTTTTACTCCCTGATGAACCCTGCATGGGAGTTGAGGTAGTTTATTAGAATAATGCACATTGCCAATTCATTTTCTACACATATTTTTCCAAGTTTTTCCACTGGAAAACATGATAGTCAATGAACTGGGTATGTTAAATTGCCCTTAGGAGTAAATTACTGAGTGAATATTTGGAATGAAAATTTATCCATCTTTCTCCTCAAAATTCATACTGTCCCAAATTTCATACTCGTGTACAGTTCTAGACCAATAATGAGTACTAACACTAATCTGTTTTCCTAGTACCTAGTACCTTTTACATTTTTAAATAAACTTTACGTGCAGGTCTTAAACCTTACCGCATGGTTTGTTATTGCATTCTAGTCTTCTGTATTCTCTAGAGTAGTAATGTTTTTGTAATGTTAGGTCAGACTCTTCATTGTGGGATGCAGCTCATGATCACATGGTGTGAAAGGGAACCAAAGCTTGTCAGTGTGTTTAATGATACTGTGATGCATTCACCCCATGGACAGGGATGTTTTGTTTCCAACATTCCACGTAGTGGATGTCACATTAATTTTTTTTCACTTGCTTGCGTTTGGTTCCTGCTTCTGCACAGACCCACTTCACAACATTCACCATCACAAATCAGTGCAAAGGAATATTCCTTCAGTTGTTAGTTACTTATGTAGTATGTTATAATGTTCAAATGTAGTCCTGTATTATCAATCTGAAGGTTTTGGGTAGCAAAAATGTCACAAAGCCCATTTGCGGTTGTTTGCTCAAAAAGTTTAGGAACCTCAATAAAGATAATGGTAATTAAATAACTTTCATTTACCATAAAACTGACTCACGCCGCCCTCTAGAGGCAACTCCGGGAATTGTTCCTTAATTCAGTACAGGCTAACGTATTATTATATTAAAAAAATTAACACTTTGTTATGAATGTGAGCGAATTAAACGGAATCAAACGGAAGGTATAAAGAAAAGAAATATATGAAAAAGTGAAAGTTCATAAACATATCTTGCATTGTCTGAGTTGATTTAAATCTTACCTTATTATTTTTTTTGTATCTTACCTTATTTTCCATTTCAGAAATCGGTCACTGCACTTTCACATGTATTTCTGGTATTGTATTTATGGTTAGATTTAACAAAAAAAAAAAAAGGAGAAGAAAAAAAAACGTTATTTAATTTACATTTGCATAGACATATTTTCATAAATATGGGAATGTTGGGTTGTGATTAATGATGGTGAAATAAAATACTTTATTAAGGCAAAATGTGTGACCTTATAAAAAATCATTTAAAGTCGTATCACTTTGTTATTTCTTGTGCAATCCTAGAAAAATTGTGTAATAATATTAATAAAAATAATATTTTTATATACAGTATATGATACTTCTCTTCCTGGTAACACCAATGACGGTAACACCAATGAGAATTTAGAGAAAAATCATAACTATTTACCAAATAGCTTGCATGTGTACCCCATTTTTCAATTAATGCAAACTCTATTATTTATTAGATGTGATCATTTTTATTTCCAATTTTTGACAGTTATAATTATAAAATGAATATAACAGACTTAAAAGATTTGCATACAATTGTGAAATAAATCATGACATTTCTAAACAAATGAAGAGAGACATCTAACATGCCTTTTGCAATTGCCCAGTGCTATTCATCTAGTGACCTCCGACGCAGGAACAATTAAAATAAAAATTGTTAAACGTATTTTGAATTAAAAACTCTTTTTGAGTAACAGTAACACCAATTACATAGGTTGTGGTGACTGATATTTATTTCATATCATTTATTATAATTAGTTATTGTTTCATGATTTTAGTATTTCACTTATTTTAACTTAAGTTATTGATGTTATTGTGAATCAGATTTACTTCATGAAAAATGTATTTTTATTTGAAAGGTTTGGTTCTACTTTGATGTAGGATCATTGTGACAAGACATTTCTTTGAAATTGGCCTTTTTTAAAAAAAAATGCTACAATTGAATATTGAACATTAAAGTAAAGAAAAGAAAATTTGTTTCATGATTGAAATGATATACTATATTTTCTAAGGGTATACAAGTAATGTGTCTGTTATGTTAATGTAAGTGATTTTTGCATCAGCAAAACTAAGTGACAACACAAAATATATAAAAGATAATGCAATGTATTATGTAATGCTATAATAATAATAATAATAATAATAATAATAATAATAATAATAATAATAATAATAACAAATTAATTAAATAATTAATAAAATGGCACGAACAAACCTTCCTATACAATAACCGACTTACCTTGAGCACTTATTAAATCAGTAAGCTGTCAGTCTGTCTAAGCTTTTCATCTCTGTGGCTGTAACTGTATGAGCGACGAGTCTCTGTGTACTGAGGCACTGCTGAAACAAAAAGTAATAAAACATTTTACATTAGTTATGACCTAGTGTGCAGCATACTTTTAGCTGCCTAGCTTATCTTCTGACTAGGATCACTAACCAAAGTTGTCGTTGCTACGCCGGTAACCGAGGAAGTACACGTTTGAGAATGAACCGACTCATTGAGTCGACTCTCTGAAGTGAAAGTCGATTCGTATACATGACTCATAAGCCGAATGTTTAATTCCCTCTGTTTGTTACTTTTGGAAACTTATAAGAGTATGTATTATTTATTTTATCTGCATAAATGAAAATTGTTTAGCTTATAGAAAAGAAAAAGATTCGTTTGGACTTTTCAAGGTGAGCTGAATCAAATGATATAACTCAGTGTTGAGTTAAAAGTTAAGAACTGTCCCAGGTTCATCAAAATATTATAATAATAATTAACCATCTCATCAATGTATGCTAAATGTTGTAGATTATATTAGCTAATACTTGTTTTAGAAGCATGGTGGCACTGTCGCCTTGCACCTTCAGGGTCCTGGTTCGATTCAATTCAATTCAATTCAATTTTATTTGTATAGCGCTTTTAACAGTTGGCATTGTCCCAAAGCAGCTTTACACAATCAAAATAATTATTTAAGTTTGTATGGAATTTGAATGTGTATGAATC
>JAOVVA010000051.1:6152270-6187329 GCA_028565275.1 Leiocassis micropogon
ACATATAAGTTAAGTTAGAATTTTTTCCCCAGCCACCACACCTTTCTCTACCCCATATGTAATCAGTACCCTCGGCATTAAAATGAAAGTTTTAATGGTTTGTTTTTATAGTGATCCTGCAGTCTAATAAAACATCTCACTTTGTTCACAGGGCCAGATCGCTGAACACAATACTTACCTCAAATCACACCCATGCACACAAATTCATAAGCAATGCTGGATAATCTGTTACAAAAGCCTAACGTAAATACCCTTATACAGCGTATTAACAAAAATTTTACACGTAATACATAAATACTGGTTATTACTGGTTAAACTGACTTTGCCCAAAGCTTCAGATGTTAAATCAAAAATCTATACAATACATTTTCCCCAGACATAAAACATTTCTAAAACTCACCTGTTCCAAAGGCAGGAAAGGCAATGGAGGTAAACTTTTGCTTCACAAGCATTGTTAATGCTTGCCTAACTCGTTTTTGGATTGTTGTAAGATTACTCGCTGCTGAAACATGGATGATCTTTTTGCATGGCAGGTTGCCTTGCTGAGTCATTATCAGTCCCTTGTTCGGCTGTGCTCCTGCTAATATGCAATGTGATATATAAATTTTGGAAATTGCTTTGATTATGCTTTCTATTATTTTAGATTTCTGATTTCATTAACAAGAACAGTTTGTACCTTGTTGCTGGCACTCAGCTTCAACATTTGGACCCGCTACATCTAAAATAGCCTTTGAGACACCTTAAAAATGACACATATGAAAAAATGAGTAAAAAAAGACGTTGAAAAAAACCTTAAAAATGACACATGTAATAAGTTACACTTCAAAATCACATTGTTTAGCATATCATAAACAAAGAATGACTCAAGTTTCAAATGTATAAATCAAACTATAACTAAGCTATACAAGAAGATTTAAACTAAATTTAATTCTCACAAGTTATCAATCTGCATTTGCTAAATGGAATCCAAACATTACCAGGCTCACCTGATTTCAGAGTAAAATCATCATTGGTTGAGTTTACGATGGCATCAGTTGTCTCCTTAGTGATGTCACCACTGAGAACTTGAAGCACAACTCCTCCCACTGTAGTCTCGTACATCCCTGTTTTTGGTGAGGTGACCTTTGAAAACGGACCTAGAAATTCATGATAAACATGAAAGAAACATCTCGGAAACATCTCTGGAAAAAACATATTTTATATATTCGGTTTGAACCTTTGCTCGAGTCACTTGCTGAGGATGACTGGATGTTGAACTTTTGGTTGAATTCAGATGTAAAAGCCTGGGAATGGAAAACAAGACACAATAATAAGGATGAGATATGATCAGCCTGTGGGCACATGAACAGTCTAGACAGGAATCCACATTTCACACTTTTTTCATTAATCTCTTTAAAAAGAAGTCAACTTGCAAGCAACAATTCAAGTTCCTCCTATCCTATCCTATCATATACACCAAGTCCTTGATATTCTTACTCCTTTCTTCTCCTTTTCCTACTTTACCACCTTGCCTGCATTTTCAGATCTTCATTTCCTGCTCCTTAGCTCTCTAACTAATGTCCATTGTGTGAATGACAGAACTTTAAGATTTACCTCCTTATCTCTGGAATTTCCTCTCACTTCAGACCATGTTACACACTAACCATGTTCAAAGCCAGTTTAATTCTTTAGCTTCTTGACTCTGCTCATTACCCATCCAAAGGCTTCGTCAGTCATCTATTCCTATCCGCAAGTTTTTTTGTGGTGTTGATTTTTGTATGTCCTCTTCACCATGAAGCATAAAAAGTACTTTACATTAATTACTCTTACACTGAGATCACACTCTGTCAATCCTTACTTACCTGAATGGTGAGATGGTCACTGGGATGGAGAGCAAACATCACTTCTTGTACATGACTTGAAGTCCTGGTCTTGCTAAACTTGATGACTGAGTCCAGCATAGTGGTAGCCACCAATGGCTTTGGAAAACCCAAGTTCCCTGTGCCGATAGCAGGGAACACAATAGAGCCTTGCTTCTGCTGTTCTGCCTGACGTAAACATTCATCCATGATGCCTTCCAGCTGCAGAAAACAGAATCCATTACAATTGCACAGGCCATCCAGGTGTCCAGGTGTGGTAGAAAAGACAAAAGCTTACCGTGGTCTGTGCTGAACCTTGTGCTTGGTTCCAGTGTGGCGCTACAGCATGAAAGACCACCTTGTTTTTTAGATTGCAACCACTAGTGATGAAGACTGCTCCATCATTTGCAGGGCCTTTAGCCTGCTGGTTAAGAAGTGTCTGAATCTGGGGGCCTGCTGTAGCAAGAATGGCTTGTGCAATAGCTCCATGGTTAAGTGCCAGGTCAGGTGATACAGAGTTCACAAGCACATCCAACTAAAGACAAAACAACACACAAATATTACCAAAACATAGGTCATGAATTATAAACGTTAAGAAAGAGCATGCTAGGTAGGATAATTTAACTCACTGAAGTGTCCTGAATGTTACACTTTGCAAGAGTAACAGTCAATCCTTCATTCGTCTTAACACTTTGAGAAGATCCTTGGTTTGAATAGCTTGATGTATTCAGATTTTGCTGATGGCGGTTTGAATAGCTTGATGTATTCAGGTTTTGCTGATGGCTGCTGGAATTGCCCCTGAATGTTGAGTCCTGACTTGTGGAACTGCCTCCATACACTTTCTGCACTGCAGCTTCTAAAGCCGCAATGGTGTTATCACTTTTGTCAATCAAATGAATCTCTTTTAAGCATGTTTCTCCATTGACAAATTTAAAGAACTCTTCCAGTGCCGAAACAATGGTGTCTGCACAAAGGTTTGGTGGGAATCCGAGATTGCCAGAACTAATGGCTGGGATTGCCAATGACTGGCAAAACAAACTGTCAGCAAGATTCAGGCTTCTCTTTACAGCATTTTTTAAACATTTAATTGCTTCCTGAGGACCAGAACTATCAAAGTTTGGTCCTACTGCATGAATTACATACTTGCAGGGCAACTGTCCAGCCTCAGTATGGACAACATCACCAGTCTTTAACGTCCGCCTTTTAATAATCTGCTTGCAGGCTTCCTGCAGCTTTGGTCCTGCAGCATCAGAAAGTGCTTTAGATAGACCTCCGTTTAGGTTCAGGTTTACATTAGCAGCATTCACTATAGCATCTACAGGATAGAAGCACATGTCACCTTTGTTAACTACGATCTCCACTCCATCAGGTGTACGCACTCTCTTTTTCTCAGTGAGGTTAGAAGAAATCTGGTTGTAATTCTGTTCATCAACCAGTTCAACTACACAACCCATTTTGACCTTTGCTCTTTCAACCATAATCTCTCCTTTACTCTTAAAACACTTCTTGGCACCAGGCTTTTCTACTTGAAAGTTACAGCAGTAAACAGACGCACATAGGTCCTCAAAGGCAAGTTGACACTTAGAGACATAAAGTCTTGGACCACTCAGTGTGATGGTATTGCCTTTAAAGTTAACATTTATTTTGTCCTGCACAAGTTTAGACCAATCTTCCTTTTTGTGCTCCTTAATAAAATTCACAATAATTTTATCGGCCTGCAGAGTTGAGGTAATACAGGAATTGTTTAGCACATAATCGGACAGCTGTTCCTGAACCCACTGCACTGATTCAGCAAATCCTGAAATCAAAACTTGTCTGTCTGAAGTGTTTATTAGCGTCATCATTACTGATGAGTTTACTGTGTTACTTAGGCGGTCAACAAGATTGTGCCATTCTGCTGTCCTGATTACACTGGGGTCATCTATATCAATGCATGCATGGTATAGCACCGCTTTTAACTCATCTTCACTATCTTTTAAAGTCCTGTCTGTTTTAGCGACAAGAAACACCTGGTCTTTGTTAATCTCCAATGATGCACGAATTCCCTTGGGTAAAAAAAGTTTTTTGGTCAGTTCCTCTCTGTCCGCCATATTAAGAAACTCCAAAATAGACGAGTGGAGTTCTACTATTCCACGAGTTAGGCCGATAACCTCTTGCAAAATTTTATTCTTTGACTCTAAAACTTCTTGTTTTACCCCAAATAAAGTTAATTTTTCACTAGGAGCATTGAAACACAGCCTCAGTTCTGGAAAGGTGTTGCAGAGTGCATCCTCCAACCCATCTTTCATGACGAGCTCATAAATAGATGGAGTCATGGAGACCTCATCTTCAATGCTGCTCTTTTGTCTTTGTATTCGTTGTGTAATCCGGTTAACAGTACTCTGTGCCATTTCCCCGGTTCTGCGTACATCTCCTGCAAGCCCTGCGATGATCATTGTTCCTTGACCTTCATGAAGGATCAGGCTTACAGGTTCAGATGACAACATTTTGTGAATTTCTGCTTCAAGTTCCAGCCATGCATCTCTCTCAATCTTGTCAATTTTTAGTGACGTATATAGGGACACTGCAGTAGTGAACTGAGCAGAGGCCTTCTCCTTCCAGGTCTGGATCAGTTTCTTTGTCTGTACACCTTGCTGAAGGATGGAAGGTAGAGGACAGATTCTTACAGCCGGGTCTTGAAACTCCAGGTGGCAGAAATGCTTCTGCATATCTTGCATGATTTGTTCCAATGTTTTTTGATGTTCTTGAAGATATTTCCAGACAGATTCATCAATATTTTCTATGAAATATTCTGGGAGTTTTAAAGCAGGTCTTTCTTTACCATAGAGGGCAACTCCTAGTGATTCATGGTATGGAAAAACTTTAATAGGGTGCTTTTTAATCATGTGTTGATTTCTGAGAACTGCGTTTGCATCTGTGGGGGAAAAAAGTTATTGTTATTATAAAAGTTAATATTACATAAGCTTACTCAGCATGCTAAGAAAATATTCTGCTAGAGCTTGCAAAATGTGACATTGCTTATAAAGAATTAATATTTAAAATAGTATTTCATAATATTTAATACTTCTGTTATTAAAAATATTATAATAATATTATTAATAGTATTATATAATATTTACACTTACTTACCTTCATGAACATTAAATGTAATTATAGCTGATTCATCATCTTCAAGCATTTCCGCGTCGCCCACTATTTCACCAAACTTTTCAAAATAAAGCGAGATATAGTCCGAGTTCATGCCTGGAGGTAAATCTTCTACTTTCACCTTTGTGGTCTTATCAAGAAGACTGATTTCCAGATTTTTCCTTTTGCAAATTGAGTTCTCTGGACCAGACATAATGAAGTCCACTGCATCTAAAGCCCAGAAGGAAGGTTATAACATTTACTTTAGATAAAAATAGCAAATTGGCTATAGGGGGAATATGTTAGTGTTTTTTTTTTTCTTCTTTTTTTTGGTGAATGAGCTTGAACAATCTAAAATTATTTAGGTACTGAACATTTTTACCATAAGTGTTTTACGTCATGAGTAATGGTTCACCTTTTCTGTTCATAAAGGTAATCACAGCACAACTACACTCGGGGATGAGTTCTATGCTGACGCCTTTTGACTCAGGGGTCTCCTTGAGGACATTCTCCACCAGCATTTCCAGAAATTCGAGTTTCACATTCTGGATGTTTTTGATCACAGCTAATGTGGGAGCTGAGTCCTTACTGTCTTCACTCAACCCAGTGTCCTCTTCTTCTTTAATTTGAGGTTCAGTGGATGTTGGCTTTTCATCTTTGGTTGGTGATTTTTCTGTAAAGATAATGCATGATTTTTTTTCCTAAACAGATGTAATTCACATAGCAATAAAGACCAGTGCTTTTCAATCTTCAAAACAACATGTCTCGAACATTTATGTTTGTTCTGCATTAGAAAATAATACTCATTATTTTCTAATGCAGACATACATCTGGGGTAAAAGGGCAGGGACAACACCATCATCTTCGGTGTATGACAAGCCACAATCTGAGAAACTGAGACTGAGATCCACTGTAAGTGGTACTCTATATTAACAACTGAAACATGTGCAAGAGATGTTGGAACTAAGGATAATATTTCAGTGGATTATGCAAAACTAAGATAATCTTTTGTTGTTATCATAAACGTGGTAATTTTACACCAAGAGTTTATAAATACAAAAGAGAGCAATATACTGTATAACAAGAATTATTATTAACCTTTTTATTATTCACTCCTGTGAAACATAATTTGGTCCAGATTTACATTCAGGGTGAAATATGTGCTGTACATACATTTAACTAGATAAAGCAAATTTCTGGGAAAAATATCCAACGGGTTCCCATAACAGTTTCACCTCTAGAGGGAAGCATGAACAAAAAAAATATGGTTTAGAGCATGACGAAAGGGCTCACCTGTTTGGCCTGTATCAACTAGAGACTTTGTTTCCTGGAAAAACAATTGTTTTAAGCAGTCAAACCCCCATTAAGCATTTTAATTAGTTAATTTCTCATAAATTTCAGTTAATCTTTGGGGAAAACCTAATCAAATAAAATATATACCTGACTGGGTTCGGCCTCACTTGGAGAAAGATAAACACTGAGTCTCAGGCTTTCTTTACCCAGCTTAATTTCATGGTCTTGCTTTTCAAGAACATTCTGTCTCACTGAAACACAATAAACAAAAGAAAAAACATTAGGTAACATTACAAAAATAAGCCTCTTATGGTTATATATGTGGAGTTCAATAAGATTTGAATATTTTACTCAGTAGTTAAGCACTTCTCCAATTTCCATTTCATGTAAACAAGTGCGTAACTTGGGGTTTAACATTCGTGATCACCACCCATGTAGGGGTGATGCCCAAGAGACATACCTAAACAACATGCTATACATATTTTAATTAGTGCAGCAAAATAGCATTAAGTTATTTACGTTATATAAAAGCACCAAATCTGTATCAATTTGTTACACACATAGCACACCTCCTATCCTGAAGAGATTTTTCACTTTTTTTTCTGGTAACCAACAACTTGTTGGTTAGTGTTTTACTCATTTACTCAATCAGATTTTGATTATTGGGGGGATCAGTGGCATCTGTGTTCACATTTCACCATTATCTGATTTGCCATGGCTGCAGCAGCATGATGGCTTAATGGTTCTTAACTTGCATCTCCAGGTTCCGTGTTCGATTCCCACTTCAGGTCTGTGTGCATGGAGTTTGCATGTTTTCCCCGTGCTTAGTGGGTTTCCTCCGGGTACTCCGGTTTCCTCCCATAGTCCCACATAGTGTGTGTATGTGTGTATGTGCCCTGTGATGGACTGGCGCCCAGTCGAGGATGTACCCCGTATTGTGTTCTAAGTCTCCTGGGATAGGCTCCAGGCCCCCTACGACCTTGCATACACGCTAAAGTGGTATAGATGGTGAGTGAGTGACGATGCCATGCTGATGATGAAGTTGCTGCTGATGATGTTGCTGGCTTTACTGTGGTTGACGGTTTCAGTGAACTGTTACCAAATAAAAACAGCAATACTATTATAAGATAAAATATCACTTATCTAATCAAATAAGTGAATTGAGACTAACAATTATACAAAACATTATAAACTCCTTATGATGATTTAAAGAGCCGTTCGACTTATCACATTTGAGCGTCCAAGTTTTTTGTGTATACATGAAATAAGATGCATTCAATGCTTTTTGGAGCTGTAAAGCTACAAAATAATACATCACAGTCATCTAAGAGATTAGTATGTCACATTACATCTCTCTCTCTCTCTCCCTGAACAGAATAAGTCGCATAAAGAATAAGTGAGTGAGTGAGATTACACATGTATTTGAATTATATAATGTAAAATATATCATTATTATGTAAAATAATCATATTATGTAAAATATATCATTATTATACACCAGGGTGTCAAGCTTGTGTGTGTGTGTTGGGGTGTGTCTATAAAATGACTGACAAGAGGTTAATCCAAATATGACCAAACATTCCACACTATAAGGTTACTAAATCATTTGTTTTGTATTTGTTTATTCCAATCTTATATACAGCTTATCCTGTGTGAGTCGGGGGGGGGGAGAGCTGGAACCTATCCCAGTAATCCACTTACACAGGGTACAGACACACATGCACAATACGAGTAATTTGGGTACGCCAGTTAACATTATCTGCATGTCTTTGGACTGTGGGAGGAAACCGGAGCACCTGGAGGAAACCCACCAAGCATGGGGAGAACATATGAAGTCAGTGCACCCGGCCTTGAGGTGGAATCGAACCCTCAACCTTTGCTGGAGGTGTGAGGACACGCCACCATGCCACCATGCCGCCTGGCTTATCTTTTATTAGTTTAATAAGAGAAAATGCATTACTGTACCTTTAAGGTACCAAGCAGTACTAAGGTCTCTTTCCTGGGAGGATGCATGTGACTTGTGTGTGACACTAACAGCTTTTACAGGAAAGACTTTAATATATATGGTTCTTTTTGATGATTAATGAAGCATTTTTTTTTCCCCGCTTATTCATGATTTCAGGTTAGAAATACTAAACATAAAAACATGTCCAGTTGAAGGCACCAGGCTAGCAGTTACAAAACCGTCCACAGTGTTACCTTAATCTCTAAAAGCTTTTAAATAGGCTGTATTATTTGTTAAGGACTGCGTTCGAACAACTTTATTATTATTATTATTATTATTATTATTATTATCATTTTAATCAAACCAAAACATATTTATAGACAACAAAATGTTACCTTCTTCCGTTTTGAAGCGCACTGTCGCTTTCTGCCCGTCAGAAACCTGGTACCGAACCAGACAGTCTCCTCCATTGGACCTTTTGCTCTGGAAGTAAATAATGAGTTTGTTTTTCAGCTTGGGGGTCCTGGGGTTCCACTTTCCTTCCACAAACAGGGCGAAGGGGAACTCTTCGTCCATGGCTGTGGGTGTAATGACGAGGGACTTTCAGTCGGAGTTGTTCATGTGCTAAAGTTTCGCTTTTGTTTTACTCGATACAACAGGGCGGGAGTTCACAGCGACACACAGTAACACACAGACGGGTTCAAGCATACAGTAGATCCGTGTATCATGGTTTAAAGCCCAGATGCAATATATCCATGAATAAAAACATCCATGTATGTAGAGTGCGTGTTTTATACAAATGAAAAGAGTGAAGAGAATTGGGAATTGTTCCAAGTCGTGTTGTGTACAGAGGAGGCGGGAGTTTCGCGTAACAGTTCCCGGTTTCCTGTAAATCTAAACAGAGCTCTAGTCAAGGAAGCGAGTTTACTTTCGGTTTGTTTTTTTTCTTTTCACACCCGTGTAACCTCTCTCTCTCTCTCTCTCTCTCTTTCTCTCCTGTCGACTTTCTGCAAGTGTATTTTGACACACAAAAAAAAAAAAAAAATCAGGTAAGAAATAAGAATTCTAAACGCCGCATAAAGCCTTGTGTTTGTAGTAAAACAAGTTGTAGAAGTATAAACGTACACTTTGTGTAGTTTAAGGAAAACACTTTCTGCGTTCACCACAGGATTTCTGTCGCGGGTTCTGTCTGGCGGTTCAAATATTTCTCGTTAAATTCCCACAGGAAGCCTGAATTCCACTTGTGTCGACTGTGTTACGTGTGTTTGTGTCTGTGACCGAGTTCTCCTGTCGTCAAAGCAGACCTCAATCTCCTGCACACAAACGTCTGACTGAACTGTTAAACTTAATTGTGACGTTTTCGATAGTACTGTTGTTCAAACCCTATTACGTGGTTTTCTTTCTTTAGAGGTTTACTGTGGAACAGCTTTAGCAATTAATAGACTTAATTACTCTACCAGGCCAAAACAACAACAAACAAACACAAAAAAAAAAACACAATCTGGATTGAAGTAAGCAAACAGGTAAGAGTCTTCCATTGGGTATTTACTGCAGTGTTTAATAGGCTTCAGCTGGTAACAAGGTATTTAGGTAGTGTTACGTTATCAAGAGGAGGCAGAGGTTAAAGTGTTGGATAATTGCTGGGAAGGTAGCAGGTTCCATCCAGCACCACCAGCTTACCAATGTTGGGCCCGTGAGCAAGGCCCTTAAAGCACACAGCATTTTAGCCGTTATTTGTCTTGCTGTTTTTTTTGTTTTGTTTTGTTTTTTAAATAAACATATAGGGCTTGGGATTGTGCAGTAAAGTGCCATTTTTGTCAGCACAAAATAGGCGATATAATGAAATGAATTTTATTTCATTTTATCATGGAGTACATTAACTTCTGTGTTGACACCTACCTATGTGTAACTATGAGAAATATTCACTGGTTCTCCAACAACAACCCCTGGGTCACCAAAGACATTAAAGCTTGTTTGAACGAGAAAAAAAGGGGCTTTTAGGTCTGGTGATAAGGAAGCAGCGAAGAAGGCTCAAAGAACGCTAGTTGGCAAAATCAGGGATGGGAAAGAGTTCTACAGGGGGAAAAAAAACTGGAACAAAGGCTGAGGAGGCATGAGGAGCATTACTGGCTACAAGAGAGGTTTCCAGGCTATTGAAACACTTTCTTTAATAGATTTGATGTCCCTCTGTCTCACACTTCTCCTGGCTTTTGCTTCAATCCACTCTCTCCTGTTCCCATATCCTCTCCACCACAGAAAACAGCCACTACATCTGCCCTCACCTCAATAAATATCTTAGAGGATCAGGTCAAACGTGGTCTGAGCAAGCTCAGCCCCACAAAACCTACAGGTCCAGTTAAAATCAACCCAAGATTCCTGAAATCATGTGCTCCCCAACTCTGTGGTGTCCTCCGGTACATCTTTAGTCTAAGTCTGTTTCTATAGAAAGTCCATGCATTGTGGAAATCGTCATGCATTGTACCAGTCATCAAAATACCTTGTCCCTGTGTCCATAATGACTACAGGCCTGTCGCGCTGACATCGCGTATCATGAAGGTGTTCAAGAGACTGATTCTGAATACACTTCATCCCCTGGTGAAGTCCTCTCTGGATCCTCTTCAGCTTGCCTACCAGCCTTTCGTGGGAGTAGAGGATGCCATAATATACCTGCTTTATCACACCTACTCCCATCTCGACAAACCTGGGATCTGTGTAAGGATGATCTTCTTTGACTTCTCAAGTGCCTTCAACACCATTCAACCAGCAGTACTGGGGGAGAAACTGAAGAACATGCACATAGACACTTCCTTGGTTTCCTGGATCATGAGCTATATGTATAAAGGGTGGCAACATCTCTGAGTGCCTGTCTGTGGTGGACAACTTTGTTTTCTGGTGTGAGCGTAATTACCTAACTTAACATCAGGAAACCAAAGGAGATGGTGGTAGACTTCAGGAGAAGTAAGACCCCTGTGACTCCTATATCTACTGTATCCAGGGGGAAAAAGTGGACATGGTCTCAGAATACAAATATCTGGGAGTTCATCTGGACAATAAACTTGACTGGTCACATAGCACAACGGCTATCTACAAGAAAGGACAGAGCCGCCGGTTGTATTTTATGAGAAGGCTCAGATCCTTTAACGTCCGCCTTTAGTAACAATAATATAGTATTATTACATACCTGGACAATTTGGGCAATACCTACCAATGCTCTTAGGTCATATCACTTTTCAAGTGCAATTTCTGATTACATTTCCACATATAATTTACCTGTGCAATATTTACATACACATATAATTTACCTGTGCAATATTTACTTAACAATGCTCTTGGGCACACACACCACTCTGCAATTACCATAGCAAACCCTGAATTACCTATATACAGTAACTGCACATATAGCTATAGCAAATATAACTATTGCACATATAACTGGTGCAATATCTTCCCTTTTTTTCCTTCACATGTGCACTATCTGTATATAGAAATATGTTTAGTGTGCATCTAAGATTTATTTATTAAGTGTGCCGGCGCACACTTATTACTTAATTTACACTTATTACTTATTTCCCCTGGAAATCATTGATCAATCGGTGTATTATATCCCTAAAACTTTGCAGCGTTTCTCGTCCCGCAGTTTTGAGAAAACACTCACGTATGTTACACCGTTCCGTGCGGCTCGCTCGGGAATGGTGTGCTATGACTTTTGGTGGGGGGGCCGTCGGACGGTGCTCCCAAAATCCCCAAAAAAACGCCCCAAAAAGTCCCATAGACTTAACATTGGGACCGGCCTCTGCTGTTACATCACGGCTGCGACTATGATGCAACGGAAGGCTCGACCACCCACTGGATGGTATCCAAGCCCATTAGGAGTGACCCGGCCGTCGCAGAGGCACACTTAAAATTTCTCCAGAAATTTTCGCTCTCTAGTTTATTTATTACTCTTTTCCTTTCCTCCTGTAAATGACTGTAAGCAACTGTCACCAAGTATAAGCAATTTCCCTCTGGTGTTAATAAAGTTCTTTAAATCCTGAATCTAGAATTTTAACCAACTATACAAAAAAAAGGGTCACATGACAAAAAATGGCACAGATCAGGGAAGGATGCATTAGCAATGAATGCAGAGAAGGAAGACTATTCTGGAAAATCTGCTTTAAGAGGCCGGGAAGGTGAATAAATAGAATATATAGAATTTATCTTTTTATTGTCATTAAAACATGTGGCATGCCCAACGGAATTAGGTGCTTTACACATCTAAAACAAGATAGAGTTACAAAAATTTACGCATACTGCACAAAAAGTTACATATATTGCACTTTTACCCATATTGCTCAGATGATGACACATTGCACAAGATTTACACATATTGCAAAAATTATTTGTACCAAAAATTTCACTGAGCATTTAATGCTTATACTGCTCTAGGGTGAAAACTGTTCTCCATTGGATTTGTTTTGAGTTTGTTTTGAGACTATACTGTCTGCCTGACGGTGTGACCACGGTGAGACAGACTTTTAATAATACTGCTAGTTTTATTGAAGCAGCAGGAAATGTATAGCTCCTCCAATGAGGGGCGAGGGCTCCTAATGATCTTCTGAGCCGAGTAATTATCCTCTGGAGCTATTTTTTCTGCGCAACTGCACAGGTGAGGGAGAATGAGACCTGTAATTTAACCAACCTACTGTATTACAACTGCCTTGAAACAACAAAGAGGCTAGCTCAGTGTTTAAAGAATTTGATTACTGATAGGAACGTCTTAGGTTCAAACCCCAGCACCACCAAGTTGCCACTGTTGCGCCCTTGAAAACACAAAGATAAAAACATCAGTCACTCTGGATGAGAGCGTCTGCCAAATGTTGTAAATGTAATCTGTTCATACAGAATATAACAAAAAAAATAGTTGGAACATACAAGATTTTCAAAGCCATTATTGTGTTTGGGTGAGAAGCTCATTCTAAAATGTTACTCAGGCCTTAACCAATGAAAATGTGTCCCAAGTTAACATGCATGTCATTTAATATTTTTTTTTTGTCAATCTAAAAGTAAAAGCCATGCTACCATATAAAATAATATGCTTGAATATTTTTTCTTCACATTTTCACCTCAATCAAATGTGATTTTAGGAATATATCATTCTTAGAAAAAATGGAAATACAAAAACTGTATATATCCCACTAAGATATACTGTATGTATAAATAATTATTTCAATGTTATATTGTTATATTAATTAATCACTATGGTGCACAGAAGACAATCTCCAGCCACAATCTCTCTTCAATTAAGCAAATTAATATCAAATTAAAATCCCACAGAATAATTCTCATGCTTTCTCTCTTTTAATTTTTTTTTCTTTCCTTTTTAGTCATGGAAGATGGCAAAGCATTTATTCCCTTGCAGCAAAGAGGGATTGAGATTCTGAGACAAAGTTGCTCTGCATTTTGCCGTGTGCTAGAAGGAAAATTTGGTTGCACAGCTCAGGTCCACAATGTGGAGGATCACACAGCTTCATCCTTTTCTCACAGGAAAGCAAGCATTGTGACGGAGATGAAATACAGTAAACGTCTGTCTAAGAACCTGAAGGTGTCAGTGTGGAAAGATGATCTTACTACTCATAAGGTTGATGCTGTGGTCAATGCAGCCAATGAGTACTTAAGTCATGGAGCAGGACTTGCTCTAGCGCTATGTCAAGCTGGAGGTCCTCAAATCCAAAGATGTAGTCATGAAATCATAAAATACCAACATAGAGTTGAGACAGGTGAAGCTGTTGTAACTCCAGCTGGAAATCTTCCTTGTAAAATTATCATACATGCCGTTGGACCCTGTGTATCACCAAATGCGACAAAGGCAGAGCTTAAGCCTGCATCAGACCTTTTACGGAAAACTATTTGGAGCATCTTGCAAATAGCTGGCTTTGAAGACATCCAATCTGTTGCAATCCCTGCAATAAGCTCAGGACTTTTCAATTTCCCCCTGTCACATTGTGCCAACATTATTGTAAATACCGTGAAGGATTTCAGTGTTAAACGCACTCTAGGAGCCATGGACCTCGAAGTTCGTTTGGTGAATCATGATGATGCCTCAGTTCATGAGATGCAGAGAGCTTGCAAAGAATTTCTGGGGCGACCTGACCCAATGCCAATGCAAAACCAGGGCAATGTACCAACCCAGTCTCTACTTCTGAGTCTGGATCTGGGAAACGTGACTCTTCACCTCAAAAAGGGTGGTCTTGAGAATGAGACAGTAAGTTTAAAAAAAATAAAATAAAAAAAATAAATATATATATATATATATATATATATATACTGTATATAGAATTTAACACTTAGTTTCAAATGATATTATACAAACATTTAGACACATCATACAGTATGTCCAAAAGTTTGCGAACACCTGACCAATCAGACCAGTTTCCCAAAAATGAGGTTTAGGTGTTCCAGTTTATTCCTAAGTTGTTCAATTGGGCTCTTTGCAGGACACTTGCCTCAGTCAAAGGCATCTTCATAGGAAATGATAAAGCTACAGCATACAAACATTATATACAATTATGTGCTTCAAAGGTTTTGCCAACAGTTTAGGGAAGGAACTACATATACTGTAGGTGTGATGGTCAGATGTCCACATACTTTTGCCTATATAGTGCGTAAATAGGTGGTGGATTAATCATGATTAACGTTTTAAGAAATAATATTTTAGTAAATATTAATTTCTTTACTACTTTATTAAGTCATCTAGGCGAATATACTCATGAGAGCTACAGCATTGTAAATAAATCCTGTTAATATAATTTTTTATTCCAATGGTTTACCGCACTCATTTCATTTCTATAGTTTTTGCTGTGTTAAAACATTTGTTAGAAGATTAATATCATCATTAGCCTCTAATTCTGTTTGACCATTGCTTTGTGTTTGTAGACAGATGTGATCGTGAACACAATGGGCCAGGACTTGGATTTATCACTAGGGCTGGTTTCACGTGTTCTACTGAATAAAGCAGGCCCAATGATTCAAGAGGAAGTAAAAAAAAAAAAAGGATACGTATTAGAGGGTACCATTATTCCAACTGCTGGCTACAATCTGAACTGTAAGGCAGTGTTCCACACAGTCTGTGCACAGAAAAGCAGCAGTAGGGTCAATGAGGTGGGATTTCTAATATGTATTCACTCATATTCATTCATATGTTTCTGTCTTGAATTGTGATCTCTCATATAAAACAATGCAACATTGTCTTTTATAGATTCTTTCCTCGGTGGTCAGAGATTGCCTGATGATGGCAAGTAGTAAAGGTGCTTCATCCATATCTTTTCCTGCTCTCGGGACGGGCAAACTTGGCCTTGCAAAAGATAAAGTTGCTCAAATTATGACGCAGGCAGTAGTGGAGTTTTCTAAAACTCATAAAAGCTTCAAAATAGAAGTATTTTTTGTCATTTTTCCGGCGGATACTCAGACGCTGAAGGTGCACTTCCTTTTATTCTAACATATATAATATCATATTAGCTGTAATATTACTCATAGTACTGTATATCATAAAATGTCAATTCATTGGTATATACAGTTGGTCTTTTATGCATTTTAGGCTTTTGAAAAGGAAATGACTTCCATCAAAAAAAGACTCCAAACCTCTCAAATCTCCAGCAGCAGTGGCAAAAGTGAGAACATTTTTTATTAAAAGTACAATAAACAAGTGGTTAAATGTTTGTAGAGAATTTAATTGGAACTATCACTATAAACAGCAGATTAACTGATTAAATTTGGAGCTGATCCAAAGAGGTGACAACAGGTCAAATCTTAAATGTGAAATAAATTCTAATAGAATAGTGTTCCTGGCATACAGGTACTGTAAATACAGTAACAATCAACACTATTGGCATACATTTTGTCCTAGTAGTGCCTGATAGGGTGCAACTGGTCAATACTTTGCACAAATCAAAGACTGTAGCATAATATAGCATAAAAGAAAGTCTCATATGCATATACATGTATTTCATACCATAATTACAAATAATATGTACAGTTTTTTTATTTTTCTGACAGGTTCAGGTTTTCCTGAAAGTTGGAACAACACCTTGCATGGAACAACACCTTGCATTGAGCTCTTTGCCCCCTCTCCAGAGGCACTTCGAGAGGCTAAACGGTGGTCTCTAGACGTGCTGCATTTATGTCCTGGCAATATGAGAATATATAATAATCACGTTGTGCACCTGGGCCAGGAGGATCATGAAAAGCTGATGTCCCTTCAGGATTTATTTAATGTCAGAATCACAGAATTCTTTAAGGAAGGAAAGGGAGGAATTATTATCAAAGGTGAGCCTGGAGGGGTCAGTGGTGCAGCACTGGAGATAGAAGCCATGTTATGTCAGGCCCAAGAGGAATTTGCTCGGAGTGAAGAGGAAAACATCCAGGACGATTTGAAGCATGTATATATGGCAGAAGATTCTGGGCAACAACAACAGATTGAGAGGACACGTATGTTCTCTTTAGTGCATTGTATTACTAGATACTCAGCATATATGTAAACATGTTTTTTTTTTGTAATGTGTATGTACAGTATCATCTGTCTCTATTGTCTACATTAGCAATCAGCAAATATCAGAAGATACAAATAGACGGTAATGACAAGAAACATCATGAAAGGCTGAGCGAGTTTAGAAAATGTGGCCTGCAGATTGTAAAGGTAAGTTGCGAGTGTTTTACACTTGTGTCTTTGTATGTAGGGTTAAAATAATAAATGATCATAATAAAACACCAGTCAAGGTTGAATAACAGGCTCTTTGAAGGTGCATTAAAATCTGACTGTTTTTAAATGCTATAAAAGTGTGGTTTTCTTGGTTATTGTTGCTGTAGATGGAAGTAATACAGAACCATGCTCTGAAGCAGCTTTTTGAGTTGAACAAAAACCGTATGCAATGTCAACCTCGGCATCTGTACCAGTGTGTGAAAGCACAGTTCTGTGACCTGATCTGCAGAGCGGGCTTCCAGAGGGACTACGCACCACCCAAAGGTACAAAACTACCACTGCTGTACTGATTGGGATAGGCTTGTAAAAAAACGCTTAACCAAACAAGTGCACATAGTATAGACTTAAATCAGAGAATCATGAGATTCTCATGAGAATCAGAGAGTGGGAAGAAGTCCAGAAGATGATGCTTTGACAGCTGAGCCAGTCCAAAAAAAAAAAAGAAAGACTTTTTACGACTTTACTAGAAAATTACAATTTATTTTCTCTTATTAGTTAATCATCACCCTTCATTAATACTTCTTTCTTTACCTCCAGAACAAAAGTATGGAGCTGGAATATACTTTACTTCTGAAGTGGACAAGGCTAAATCACTGTGGACAGACAGTGAAGAAGAGTATATCTACTTTATTGAAGCTCAAGTGCTGACTGGAAAAGAGACCCTTGGTTCACCAGGCATTATTGTGCCTCCTCCAATTGAAAATGACCCTTTGGTTCGTTATAACAGTGTGACCAATGACAAAGGCATCCATGTCATCTTTAATGGCCAGCAGGCGTATCCTGAGTTGCTTATTACATGCAGCAATACATACAAACCCATGCAGAGCCCTGTCTGAGCTTTTTCTTTTACGTGTTATCTTTATAATAAAAAAAAGTTTTGCATACGTTCACTGAGCATCAATGCCTCTCAAAATTAAAACAGTAAAGCATTAAACCTAAACACAACAAAACTGTTAGTATACAGGCAATAAATAAATTCGGCCAATGAGTTGTGGATACATTGATGTGATTGAAAACTTCACGGTAAAATCATAGTCATAATCATTTTGATTTATATTATCAGGCAGGACTTTGCAGTAATACTTTTTGCGATACTTTGAGCTGTCAGTTTTCTGTTCTTCATTTCTTTTCTGGTTAGCTTTGAGGCTCTCATACTGTATATGTTTTACTTTAGAGGCTTCTGTGCCTGTTTCAGCTTTAGGGTAAATTTAGGTAAGAGTTGACTTACAATATCAATTCATGTACTACAGTAATATGAGTAGTTAAAATACATTCTAATTATATAGGTTTGAAGTTACAAATGAAGAGAAAGATAATAGACGGGATGATTTATAAATGTAGGCACTACGTTAATGAGTTGCATGATATATACAGAATTATATAATATTTTGAATTGCACCCTTATTTAGGTAATGGTTTAAAGGTTTGTAATTTTTTTGTGTACTGTTTGTTTTAAGAAATAAAATATAATAGATTTCATATTCTGTATTCGCTCTCTGTGTTCAGTTGATTTATGTCAGACGTGTTTAAAAGAATGAGCAGGCAGATAATAATAAATATGATACACAGACAGGTTTAATTTGTAACCCAACCCCAGTATGAACTCTTTCGAGACACACTTAGAATCACAACATTATTGTACATACTTTTAAATATACAGTAAGAACACAAAACTACATGCATTAATTTGTTTATAAGCCCAGTAAAGGCTTCAGGCTTTATTTAGATAATTACTTGGTGTTAAAAGCTTGCAGTCCTAATCTGAATAGAAAAGACAAATCAGTCTTTTTAATTATGATTGTACATAAAGTGGATAGTGGATATGCTGTAGGTAGGCACTTTACAAATTTTACAGTCTGCCATATGAATACATATAAAGCCCTGGACTTCTCATAAAGAACTGTTTAAAGCAGGTTTTTACCACAAAAGCATTGCCAAACACTGGATGTGGTAAACACAAAGTCTGTAAATACACTGTGGCTCTACTGTCCACGTTAAAGGTTGCTGGGACCCTTAAAACTACAGTATATATGTAAACACCTGTATTTCAAATTTGGTCCCTAAGCATGTAGGTTTTTAAAGGTGCACCAGACAGTTTTGTTTCAACCATGCAACTCATTTCTACTCATTGCTTCAATGCTTTTTAACATCTGCACATAATACGATATGTAATCATAACAATCACATGATGTATGAAATAGCATTTTTGGCCTCCTCCAATACAACCTAATCACTGACCGCAGGTCTTATCGGGTCTGATATGCTTATGGTACAAGTTTTACAAGTTAACTACAAGCAGGTGCCATAAAGACGCACGCCTACACGATATAGCTAAAAGTTTGCAAACATCTGATCATCACACCCTATAAGTCCCATTCCAGACTCAGATTTAACCATTATAATAACCTCCACTCTTCTGAAAAGGCTTTCCACCGGATTTTGGAGCGCGATTGTGGAGATTTGTTTTCATTTAACTACAAGAGCATTCGTCAGGTCAAGCACTGATGTTGAACGAGGAGGTTTGGAAGATGTTTAGTGGAGTTGAGGTCAGGACTCTGTGAAGGACACTCAAGCTCATTCAGTTCAGCCTCATCACACCATGTCTTCCTGGAGTTTGCTTTATGCACTGGCATGCTGGCACAAGTTTGGACTTGATAAAGGAAGATTTTTAAAGCTACAGCATGCACTGGGGTGGCGCGGTGGTGTAGTGATTAGCACTGTGCAACTGTGCTCCCCATGCTTGGTGGGTTTCCTCCCACAGTCCAAAGACATGCAGGGTAGGCTAACTGGCATTCCCAAACTGCCCGGAATGTGTGAATGAGTGTGTGCGTGTGTGCCCGGCAATGGATTGGCATCATGTCCATGATGTACCCACCCTTCTGCCATAAGTCTCATGGGATAGGCTCCAAGCCCCCTGCGACCCTAAATACAGGATAAAGTGGTATAGACGATGAGTGAGTGAGTGAGCACACATTGGCATTCTATATAATTTTTCAGTTGGTCTGAGGAAGTGTGATTGTCAGGTGTTCACATACGTCTGGCCATAATGTGTGGTCTATATTAGATACTCAACCCTTATATACCTCTACTGACATCCTTCAAACACTAAGCTAAAAAACAAGACGTTAAACCAGTACAGGGGCCAGCTCAGCTTAATCTTTGTGCGCCATTATTAGCCGTTTTCATTTTCCTAATACTAAATTAATGTTGACAGAATGATTTTAACTCAGTTTCATGGGAAAACAAACCAAAAACGAAAAAAAAACCACCACTAAAAACTTTTCCCACTTTGAAAAGTGTTAAACCTGATGTGCAAATGAGATTTTACCTCTCTACGCCTGTGCGCTCAGAAAACAGGAAGTGCTCTCGTGCTTCTATTGATATCATTTCTAATTCTTAATTTAATAACTGGGAATGTATTAGGAATTTAAACTAAAGGTATTATGTATACCACAGTATTGCTTTAAATTCTAAAGAGATGGCCTGAGTCAGCAGGACAACCACTGCAGTGAAGAACATGAGGGTTAAAACCACTACTTCCTACATCCCACACAATCATTCGTTAGCCTCGGCCATTTCGTTGCCGTCCACCAGGAGGGTGTGGATGATGCCGTCTCTCCTCCTGCCGCTGCTCACGGCCTTGATGCAGCAGTCATGGTCGCCTAAAGTGAAGTGTGTCTCCGTGCCGTCGTCCACAAACTCGCCCTGCATTACAATCAGCAGAGGAATTACAACTTTATGGTGCGACTAAAGCTGCTACTGAGAAGCGGCTGTTTATTTGTGGTGAGACCAAAGGTGGTAAGAACGTGTCTATAAAGTTTTGTGACCTTCTTTAGTCACTGTCTCTGCTGTACTTGTTAAACACGAATCAATGCTAACTGCAAAGCATCAACTAAAGTATTTACACTTATGGATTTATGAACATTCCTGCTTCTCAGCATTCCGATACTTTCTCTTAACTCTTTCCTGATACTTACGGCTGTCTCCATTTTCTGTCCATTGCACCAAATGTCCATGGTGTCTTTCTCTGCTCAGGACGAGAGAGAAAGAGAGAGAGAGCGAAAGTCATTTACTAATGTGTTGTAAAATCCTGATAAGTGCAATAATAGTGCTCAATGCACTTTCTGTTTCACCCACAACTACATGCAAAAATTATTTCATAAGCACAATAAAGGCTTCAGACACTTAGTACCGCATATGGTTTTGTAAAGTCCCCGTAGCTTTAATGGCATCTGCTCCAACCGGTCATGACTAACTAAGAAAATTATTTCTAGAGGAGATAAATGAAGTATGTTGGAATGTAAAACGTGTTTCACAGCACTTTTGTAAGGAAAGTCAAACGACAACATGTTGTGTGAAGCTGCAAAAACACCCCTCATCACTGAACTACAGAGTCTTGCATAAATTTTCACCCCCTTGCAATATTATTTCACCCCCTTGCATTACTATTATATATGCAATATCAAATATTATGTGCAATATATATCCTGTGTGCAATAACATACATGTACAATACACAAAAAAGACAATTCTGCACCTTTCTGTACAGTCAGTAGTTTTTTTTTTTAGTTTTTCTATATATATTTATTCTATTTATACCTATTGTATTTTATTTTCTATTTTTTCTTCGTACCCTATTGTATTTGTATCTTTTAAATATGCAGCCACTGGAGAAACAATTTCCTTCAGGATTTAATAAAGATTTATCTTATCTTATTTCTTGCTTCTTGATTTTTTTTCTTTTGGGAATCAACTTTATAAAATCATAGATATCATACCAATAAATAGCAAATAAGCTCCCAACTTGGGTCTTCTCCAACTGGGAATTTCCATGATGTTACTTAAACACTATGCATTACCAACTTACCTAAACTCTCAGTTTGGGATGTAGAAATGAACACATCATCATACATATCAATTAATACTATGGTTCATAGTAAAGCTTCATATGTCAAAATCTCCTCACCCAGGACGACTCTGCAGTCCACACCATCCAGGTTAAGCAGCCAAGTGCTCGTCACTTTCGACCGGTTCTCCATGTATTTCTTCAGGCTCTTTCCGTTGATCTCCAGTGTGTATTCGTAGGCGAACCCGCTCACCGCATCAATGTTGATGGTGGCCTTTGTGTCTGCGTTTCCTACATAAAACGTCTCCTTACCGACCAGTTTGAACATCCAATCTCTTCTCAAGACCTCCTGACAAAGCACATGGATGAATGAATATTACACAGGGATAATTTTACGAGTTAAAATGAGTTAAAAAGATAACACATCATAACCTGAGGAGTTATCTGATAATTACCACTTCAACTTCATCACTATTATCATACCAAATAGCATGCACATTTTAAAATAATAAATGAGATTTGTACACGTTATGGCCAAAAGTTTGTGGACACCCGACCAGCACATCCATCAGAGATTTATTTATCCCTGCCTTTGCATTTATAATGAACTCCAATCTTCTGGGAATGCTTTTCACTTAATTCTGAATCTGTGCACATTCAGGTACAAAAGTTTAATCCTGGATTAATGAGGCTAGGTGCTGATGATGTTGGGGTGCAGTCAGGGTTCTACTTCATCACTGGGGTTAAGGTCAGGGTCGCAATACTGGAACAAGAGTGTGATGGGGCAGAATTGATGTTCCCAAATTTCCTACAGTGTGTGAATGAGATGGCATTCAGACGCCCTTATCCAGTGTGACTAAAATTTTTATTTCAATATATATCTGAGCAGTTGAGGGTTAAAGGCCTTGCTCAAGGGCCCAACATTGGGGTTTGAACCCGGGACCTTCCGATCAGTAGTCCTATACCTTAACCACTGAGCTGCCTCTGCACCCACACCTCCATGAGAGACTGCTTAATTTCCAGGGCATCCCATCCAGGGTTTACCGCACCTTGTACCCCAAGTCTCCTGGGATAGGCTCCGGGCCCCCCTGCGACACTGTATACAGGATAAAGTGGTCTAGCCGATAAGTGAGTGAATGAGATGGGCTGGTGGAAAACTTTTGGCCATGTAGTGCTTCCTTCACTTAATTCTTGGCCTGTAACAGGTTATGACTTTCCGCACCTTGCCATCAACATGGATGACCCGTTTCCCCGTGGTCGTGCCATGCTCAAACTCGATCCTGTGAACCCCATCACTCAGGGCCACATCCCAAACCCCGACCAGGTCCCCAGACATGACCCCTCCTGCCCAGAGATCACCACTGGAGATCCAAGATACCTTCAGAAAGCATGGATATTAGACTAAATCAAGCAGTGAGACAGATATATGTATTTAAGAGACTTTTCAGTAACCATACACTATTACCATGGAAACATCATCCATGCATTTTAATGTTAAACCTGAGCTGCTGCCTTTGCTCCAGCAGTTAATGGTTTAGTTGATCAGTTTTAACCAAAGCTAGCTAGCAAACAGCTTCGCTCAAGCTCATGGCCGTATCCCAAATTGCTCTTAGGATCACACTTAGTGCGTCACACAGCGCTATTACGTCATACACTACAAAGCGCACCTACACACAGAGTGATGAGCCATTCGGTACTCGGCCAGTGTGCGTTTAAGCGCCGTAAGCTAGCAGGCTAACTACTGCACAGATTAAAAACAGTTTGTTACCTGGATTATACGATGATTCGGACACAACTGATAAATCCTCTCCTTTAAGTTACCCGAGGAGTCTCGATGATTCGCCTAGTTTTGCTCAGTAGCCCCCGAAAAGCTAGCAAGCTAACACCAACAATCTTGTCCGCTAACAACATGTGTAACCATGGTAACAATCCGCCATTACCACCGACTAAAAAAACGAAGCTCCCGCTACTGCCCTCTACCGGCCGTAGTATTTAACTTTTATCTTCATCTTCTATGCCGCTTTATCCTGTACAGTGCCTTGCAAAAGTATTCATTCGTATCCCTTGAACTTTTCAACAGATTATCGCGTTACAACCACAAACGTAAATGTGAAAGACATAGTTGTAAAGTGGAAGAAAGGAATTTGTATTGAGTCCGCTTTACTCTGATACCCCTACCTACACTCCAGTGGAACCAACTGCCTTCAGAAATCATCGAATTAGTAAATACAGTAGTGTCCACCTGTGTGCAATATAATCCCAGTATAAATTCAGCTGTTCTGTGAAGCCCTCAGAGATTTGTTAAAGAATATTAGTGAACACACAGCATCATAAAGCCCAAGAAACAAAAGATAGAGTTGACGAGAAGTTTAAAGCAGGGTTAGTCTGCTTTAAAATATCCCGAGCCTCAAAACATCTCACAGGGCACGGTTCAATCCATCACGCGGAAATGTAAAGAGCATGGCACAACTGCAAACCTACCAAGACATGGCCGTCCACCTAAACTGACAGGCCAGGAGAGCAAGCAGAGTTTTAATGAGAGAAGCAGGAAAGAGGCCCATAGTAACTCTGGAGGAGCTCAGGTGGGGTCACTGGAGGTTATTCCAGGAGGCTTAGGGGTACAGTACATCCTGGGCAGGGTGTCAGTCCATCACAGGGCACACAAACACACTTCAGACAATGTGTCTTTAGACAAAGTACAGTAACCAAGCACAGAGAGAACATGCAAACTCCCACGCACAAAGACCTGAGGTGGGAATCAAACCCCGACCAAGGAGGTGTGAGGCCACAGTGCTCACCACTCCACCACTGTGCTGCAACCACAATATTTGCAATGTGTAAATGAACTGAGTGTGGTAATGGCACCGGAATAAATCTTTTCTGGCATATTTCATTAACCTCATTCTTCCATACGAGATATAAGATCATCAGGACTCTTAAATGGATTTTTGCAAAGGTTTTTAATTATTTATTTTAATTATAACCCCCCGCAAAAGGTTTTGCACATTTTTAACATATTTCATTTGTTCATTCATATTCCATACCCTTTTATCCTGTATACTGGGTAACACGGGCCTGGAGCCGATCCCAGGAGACTTGGAGCACAAGGCTGGGTACATCCTGGACAGGGTACCAATCCATCGCAGACTAGCGGAACACAATTACATTTAACATTAATACATGTAAAGAATTTGGCACAACTGTTACCATGAAAATCAGACACTGTGTTCCATCTCATAACCCATTTTACATTATGTGGCTAAAGGTATGTGAACACCTGCCCTTTACACCCACTTATGTTTAGTGATGATCTCATCACAGAGCATTACATCTCATTACATCTTACCATCTGTCCAGTTTCCGGTCTTCAGTCCACTAGATTTTTCATTAGTGCTTGGATACTGTAGCATCAAGGTAAAATGTTTTCCTAGTATGCCGGAGTCATGATCAGGCTGCCTGCTTCACATCTGTAACTCTGGCCCTTCAGGAACTCCTTCGATGGCCCAAACATGTGAAAATGGCTTGGATTAAGGTCATGACTGGGATGTGGCAATAACTCTCAGCCGGGTTCCTGTAATGTGCAAGTGGTGTTGGTGAATGATTGTGTGTACAGTTCCCACAGACAGATATGTCTCTTCCACCAGTTGGCGACAAATTATCTGTCAATCTTCAAGGATCAGGTGTTCCACTCCCTGAATGTTCATGGGAACGACAGCAGTTGGCCCCGAGCCACCTCGGCCAGGATCATCATTCACTGATGTAAGGCCTCCTTTAAAACATTTGCACTATTCAAATGTTTTACTGCGGCTGAAGTGCTACAGTCACATCAATGTAATGTGCATGAAGTCTTCTGTCATTGTTAAAGTTTTACACCTTCATTCACGAGAAAGTTCATCACAAGTCCCGGTTTGACTTGAACGCCCCTCGTAAAACTCATCAAAGACTATTACTGCAAGTCTTGTAAAGACTGATATATCTGTTGGGACAAAACTGTGGCAGGTAGAGTTACAGCATTATGCAATATCTTCCCAAATTCACACTGATTTTGATGTAACATGTTGGTGTGTGTGTGTGTGTGATGTACTAAAGTATAGTAATGATAATTAGGATTAACAACAATTACTTGTTAAGTAATTAGCAAGTAATAACTTGTTTTACTGTTTGAGTTGTGTACTGTTTGATGATACTGATAGTGAAAAGCTTTTAGAGTTATCCCCTTTTTTTGTTGGTTTGTTTTTTACATGTACCACTAGAGGGCACTGCAACATCCCATTTATCCAAACACAAGTGCTGCAAAAGGTTTCAAGGCCTTACATTAGTTCTATCACACAACCAATTAATTAGAATATAAAAATGAAATATAACGAAGACGACTAAGGAAACTGATTGTACTAATGACTATCTTTATCATCAACATCTTTATCACTGCTATTTCCCACTCTAATGAGAGGAATAGCTTTTCGAGAGCTGGTAATATTTCTTGCTGCTATGACCTTAATTTTGCTAGGCACCGGTCAGGACTAGTAGGTATATCACACCCATTCACTGCCGGAAATGCCGGAGGTGCTAGTGCTAGCCACTAATGACTCTCTCATCATCTATACCGCTTTATCCTGTCTACAGGGTGCTTATCCCAGGAGGCACGAGGTGGGGTACCAATACATCACAGGGCACAAACACATACATACACACTCTCATTCACACACACTATGGGAACACAATTTGGGAACAGCACCTAGCCAAATAGGCATGTCTTTGGGCTATGGGAGGAAACCGGAGTACCCGGAGGAAACCCCCCCAAGCATGGGGAGAACATGCTCTATTCTATACCCACTCTGGCACAGCAGGTAGCATTGCTAGTGTGGCACGCAGACCCGAGGTGGGATTCGAACCCGGACCCTGAAGGTGCAAGCTGACAGTACTAAGCCACTGTGCCGCCCCACAAATGACTATGTGATCTTAATGCTTATTTAATTTGTTAATTCACTCATCTTTCTCCTAGTTGAAGGGGGTGTGTAAATATATATAGTCTAGTATGACTGCCAGGAAGTACCCTAACTAAAGATTTAATCATGAGATGCCACTTTCTCAGGTTTCTTTTAACGTGGGGGCAAAACTTGTTTAGACGTGTTTGGGATCAAACCTACTATGTCCTTTGCACTGATACAACACTGAAAGTATGTGTCTTCTTTCATTCTTCCTCAGTCTTGTCTTGGCATCTTGTAACATCCTAGGTATTTTCCACTGAAAAACACTTTATTTGTATGTAAGGAAGGGTTGTTTTATTAGGAGGAGTTTCAACAGATTAGTATCGAGTAACACGCATACTATAGGGTCTGTAAGGATTTCTTCAGTGTATCAGTACCTGCTTTGAGATAATGTTCTTTGAGGTCACTTTCTAGAGTGATAAGACTTTTAGAATAATGGGGACATCATTTGCTAGGAATACTAGGTCCATTATGGTGCACGCAAATGTCTTGATGCTGGGAAGAGGGGAAAATGGTGCTTGGTGCTTGGAGATGCTTAGAGTTTGCCTGAGGTTAGCATCGAGTTATTAAGTGTAGCATTAGTGTTATGTTGTAATATATTACTTTTTTTTAGTGTGTAGTAATTCTTAAGTGAATAAATAAGCCAAAGCCATTGTCCTTGTCAAATTTAACTTGACGATGTCTTCATTGCTGAAAAGTGTTAATAAATAACCGGGCTTAACATCCATCTTTGTCAGACGCCTTCTTTCTCAGAATGAATAAACAACCCCTCAAAAAACTCTGGTGACCTTCAGGTTGGCAAGACACCGTCCTCCTTCCTGTCTTTTCTCCCTCCCTCCTTGCTTCTTTCCCTTATGATCAAAATAAACCATATTTATAACCTGGCCATATCTTGTCATCCATTCACCCGTTACGCTCTGGGCCACATTCACATATGGCACTTTATTCTGTTTGAAGTTAATGTTCCAGGAAATATTGTGTAAAATATTAAAAATGGGTTTATGATAGCAAACAGCCATGCTCTATTAAACATCCAGCAAAGGCTGAATACAAATAAACAGACAGGAACATGATAAAACACTGCTCAAACACCAACTGAACAGCTAAATCAGGTAATCTCAGAACCAGACCAACATTAACCTTATTAGTATGCATTGATGGTTTTAGACTCGCTGTAATATTGTTTGCTGTTTTAGGAGAAAAATCAATGATAGGTTTGTGAGTGGGGTGTGTTGCAGCCAGTGGAGAAGTGTATATTTTCCAACAAAAGCACATCCCGAAGTGTTTGATTCACATTTTTTAATTAAAATTTTTTAAATACTAACATTTTGACTAAAATACTAAAAAGAAATGACATGGAAGCAGCGATGATCGGGCCCAAGCACCTGCACCTTTGCCGCAGAGAGTGGGCATAGTGGGCACAAGCATTAAAAGGAAAATATCAATATCATTATGACATAATTTTAGAACTTTATGCTACCTTAAAACGTGGAATGAAGCAGATAGTAGGAAGCCACAGCTTAATTGACATTTGGAGGGAAACACAGGGAAATGAGAAGACAATACACTTGGATTCATAGTTGGGGGCATTCTATGTCATTGAGCAGATTGGACAGGTTTATCGATTTATTGTTACATAAACAATTCTTCCTGTTGAGTTTTCTAATCATTTCAAGGTGTTGTGTAATGTTTTCATGGCCAATATCTAACAAATGTCTCGCTTTCTCAAATGGTTTACATCTCATTGGACTCAATGTCTTGAGATCAAATTGGCCATGTTTGGTGGCGATCGTGGAAATGTCCCTGCGCAACACCTACTGTATGAGCCAGCCGCTCAGGTGTCCTAATGGCAGCAGATTCCAACCTGCGTGCTGATTTTCATGACTTTTTGAGCATGTTGAAGGATGTTTTATCTGTTCGTAGTTCCTTTGATGTACTGGAGAATCTGCTAAATAAATTACATGCCGGTGTCACTCATGGTCTAACCAGTATAAACAAGTTAAGGATAATAAAAAAAAAATGAAGCTTGTCACATTACAAGAAGCAATAAAACCCTTCATCCTGAACATTTAGCTGTGTCAAAAAAAAAAACTTACTAACAGCTTCACCTATAACCGTGAAGTGCTGCTGCTGGAGATTTCTTCCCACTACAAACTTATTTTGTTTATCTGAATCTTATAAAATTCCATATAATATCCAGGTGTACATTAACGTTGTGCAACCCAGATTTCTAGATGTGTTTTAGTCTTCTCCAGTCTGTAGTCCAGCCAGCCGGGCTACAGTTTATTTTGCAACAAACTTGTTTAATCCAGCCAAACAGCAAGACGGTACACAACCAACGTTTTAGCTTCCCATATCCATGAAATCCATTCACTCTTTCTGTTGCAAGTTACCTCCGCCCTCTCTCACTCAAAACTGTCCCTGTTAACCCAGGGCAGATAGCAACTTGTTAGTTGCTCTCAGCTGAAAGGATCATCACTCGCAAATCAAAAGGCAGACGTGCAAAGATAAATGCAAATTATAACAAAATACCACTGCAATAATACTTGATATTTAATTAACAATTAAACGCCTAAGTAACTAAATAAATAAATATATATACCTTATCGGTGTTCTGCACATCATTATAAATAATACATATCAATATGGTCGAGTTCAAATACTGAGATCTGGATGGCATTTCCAGATTGATGAAGATTGATGAAGAAAATTAAAATGTTAGGACTTTCTTAGATAAAAAAAAAAAGAAAGCAAAGAACAATGGATGTGGAGAGCCCCATGCCTGTGCTCGCTTTCAGCCCACTAATTGCTAAATGTGGTCAGAACGATGCTGGAAATTGCTTAACACCTCCTGATTAATCAGATTTAAAAGTTGAAGAGTGTAAACTGAGATTTCTCCAGTGTAATCTGGCTTTGCTAAACAACCCCCTTGGTGCAATCAAATATGTATGAAATAAATGTAATGAACTATGCCTGGCTTAAAAAAAAAAACAACAAGTCCTTTTGAAAAGGTCAAATTATTGGCTTGCATCAAGCAATGAAAACAACTTAGCAGAAAATTGCTGGGAATTGCTGGAACTGTCCAAGACATTATTTAAACTTGAAAGGATAGTGCTGAACCATCAACTTTGTGGAAGAAAGTCCAGGATCTTTGTTACAACAGCACTTGTTAGTGAAGCTAATTGGGATAAAAGGCTTTAATTTGCTAGGAAGTATAAATAATGGTCTGTGGAGCAAGGGAAAAGGTCATGTGGTCTGATGAGTCCAGGCGGACCTTATTCCAGAGCGATCAACAGGATAAGATGGGAAGTGCATAAAGCGATGCACCCCTCATGCATAGTTCACGGTACAAGCCTCTGGAGGTAGTGTTACAGCATGATCAAGGTTCATTAGTTCGGTTGGTCAGGTCAATGGTCAGCAATGCTGTGTAGAACTCTCACAGGCATAGTCAATTTCATTTCAACTGCCTTCAGGAAGCTAATTATTTTATAAGGAAGGAAGTCATAAGCCACAGCAGTGGAACCAATTGGCTCCTGTTTTTTTAACAACTCGTTGATTTTTCATGGGCCCTATTAAAGCCGTATATGTCCATATGTTTTCCAGTGCAGTTGAAGCCTCGTTGCCAAAAAGCCAGATGAGCAAGAAAACATGAATAAGGCTTCACACAGATTAATAAGCCAAAACATAATTTATAACCTATGATATGAACAGCTGTGACAGGTGCCAGAGGACTTTGAAACCTGTGAGCGTTTTCATTTCTCAAGTGTTCTTGCGCAACTAAAAGCAGCAAGGAGCGGGGAGTTCGGAAATTCAGCAGAGTGAAATTCTTTTTCATATTCAGTTGCGATTTACATTTATTTGTATAGCACTTTTGATGCTGAACGTTGCTGCAAGGCAGCTTTAAGAAAAATTTATTAGAATAATGAAAGAAAAAGGTACCAATTATAATTGTCAGTTTACAGTTTTATTAAATGTATAAATAATATATTTTTATTGTGTTTTACAGTAACATAGAGTTTACTGATGCTGATAAAGGCATGGGTACAAAGCAAAAAAAAAAAGGAAAAATCATTGTAATTTCAGTTCTAAAACTGTAGAGTGACTGCAGTCACAAGCCAGCACAGAAAAAAACTGCCCACATCAGCCCAGTCCAAGGCCATCTTCATGAAACATGTTTACTGTAGCACATCACAGAACGTTAGGAAGCTGAGATCAAAGCACTGAGTCAGCAATGATATGGCTCCCCTGGAGCAGATAGAGTTAAGGGCCTCGCTCAAGGGCCCAACAGTTGAGCCCATTTTAATCCAGTCCTTGGACCTGAACTGTTTCAGATGAATGTGTTTTTGTATGTTTGTTTGTTGAGCCACACAGTGACATATGAATCATTTAAGTATATAAAACATCCAACTGAAGGCATGAACCAGTGAGAAACAGGTGCAGATGATGACAGATGATCAGGCCGGTGATTAGTATCAGTACAGACGAGAGGGGAAATGAGGTTGCTGCTGAGGTTGTTATATAAAAATCTATTTTTAAATTGATCTTTAGGCACTTATAGAGTGTCACAGTAAAATATTTGCTTCCATGTCTCCCATTTAATCTACATCATGCAGCACTTCATATAACTTGTCTTGTTGCTGGACAGCCTACTATCTTGCAATATTAAACCCTAACAGGTTAACCAAATTCTAATGAACGTATTCATGTAATAGCCTCATACATCTCAATAAACAATAGCGGGAAAAAACTCTTTTTTTTTTTTTTTTTTTTTGTAGATGCTCTCTTGGCCTTCATGTACCGACTGAAGACAGCTATTCTGAGAGCATGTCAATACAATGTAACAACAATCTCGACACTCGCTGTCTGCGTTTGTGTACATGTCTTTCAAAGCACGTCTTGTGATTAGCTTCTTGGCATTAATCAACGTCCTTTCTGATTACTCATGCTACTCATTTATTGTTATCTTTTGACAGGATACAAGACACAACAGGTTAATGTTTATCTTTTTCAATTTCAGTACCTACTTACTGTTATACCCAGGAAAATGCCGATCTGTCAGATTTGCACAAAGATTGCATGTAATCGTGATTACGTAAATTAAATGAGTAACTGATGTTGGAGGACCTGTATGGTCCAGTTTACAAATGTTGGCTCCATAATGATGAGAGACCAGAAAAATTCCAGAAGTGATTCTCATTTTAATCTGCAGTGTACCTTGTATTTCTCAGTGGTGCAACTGTTTATATTTAGATTTTCCTGCTATTACAAATGAAAAACATTCAAAAAACAGCTGGGGAAAAAAAACCTAACCCTTAGATGTGTTTACATGTCTCTTTCATTATTGACACGTTCCTAAGGGCTCTTCACACCACCCCTACTATTAAGGCTCAGAAAAGCAATCTTGTCAGAATTCAATATTAAACACTCAGTGTTTCTAGGTTCTCATTCTGGAACGAAAAAAAACAACAACAAAAAAACAACCCCATGAGACATATACGGTGACGCCATACCATTTTGACCACCTGCGTAATATTGAGTAGGTCTCCCATTTTGCCACCATAACAGTGATGTACTGTGTGTTCTGACACCCTGTAGATAGATAGATCCTGACCACTACAGAGTGGGAACATCCCACAAAAGCTGCAGTTTTGGAGTTGCTCATCACAGTCTGGCTCCTGTCAAAGTCATTCAAATCCTTATGCTTGTCCATTTTTTCTGCTCAACAAAGTCCAACAAGGTTCACATGCTGCCTAATATATCCGACCCGCTTCCAGCTGTTATTGTCATGGATATTTAATTTTCTTTTGCAATGTAATGATACTGAAACTGGCGGCGACAATGGTGTAGTGGTTAGCACTGTCGCCTTGCAGGGTCCGGGTTCGATTCCCGACCAGGCTCGATTTCACTGTGTGCATGAAGTTTGCATGTTCTAAAAGTGCTATTTGTTTGTTTACTTATTTATATGTTACAGAAGTATTATCTTCTTCCATTTGTTGTATGGAAGGGACGAAGCTCTGGGGTGGTCAGGGGTGGCCAGTGTCACTCTAGGATGGAGCAAAGCGACATTATTTATTGTTATTGCTAGTGCAGATTCAAAATGGCACATAAAGTGAAACTCAGCAACTTAAAATAGTAAACCTGACTCATTTAGTCATGTTATTTTATGGTAAAATTTTAACACAAAGAACTGCCATCGTCTGCCATCGATATATATATATATATATATATAGCATTCACAAACCATTCACAATTATCTCAGATCGCATATTAACCACATTGTCATTAGTGCATTTGGGAGCTGTCACAGACAGAAGAGGGTTGATGGCGCGTTCCTCTGAATGCGTTAGGCCACCCCTTAATGTTTAAGTTCAAAATGGCTTTATGTATCTTGGAGAAAGCATGTGATAGCCTTTGCCTCTTTGATTGCTAACTAGTTGTTTGATATTAAAGAGACACCAGACAGTGGTGATTTGGCTGAAACCAGTCATGGGGAAACCAGGGGTAGTTGTAAAATGTATTTATAAATTACAAATATTTACATGCTGATATTTTTTATTGTTTCTAAGAATTGTATTCTAAGAAGCTGCATTTATTTAAAAGAGTATATAATATACCAGTCTGTTACACTGTATATAAAAAAGATAAAGTGTCCCTGTGTGTCTACAGGTAACTTCACAAAAAAAAGTAATTTAACTCAAATTGCATAATTATGTTTTAATCTAGACCATTGTTTCAATATACTTAGTGTTTGGTCTACCCTGTCATGCCGCAAAACCTGTAGATTGTATTTTTTTGCAAACCTGTCTCCTGCATTATATAGATTAGTAAATACTTCTGATTGCAATGTCAAAGTTTTTGATTTGAGACTAAGCTCATTGCCAATAATCACAACAACAGCAGAAGGTTTAAGAGAAACAGAGCTTGTCAGTCTGCTTGTTAACACCGCAGCGCATGAAATCACCAAACCTTTTCTGCACTTCGACTTAGAAACCAGACGGACAGGGATATTTTGGCGCTGACGTGCCATGTAGTGAATGTCTCTATTATTCCTCCAGATGAGATGTACCCAAGATACGCAGACAAGTATGTGAACAATACCACTTGCACTACTGCTGTTTCGACGTGCACATGCAAAGTCATGTGTCAAGTATAGATTAGACTACTCTGCTTCATGCTTGGCCTTATCACACTACCCCGGCAAGGATATTCACTAGCCTGGAGAGTTTAAAGTACAGGAAATATTCAGTCGCTTACCTTACACCGTACAAAGCTTATATATGATATATGATATCTCTGCGTTACACATACTGTTATGAAAGTAGGTCTAGGGTAGCGCAGTGGTTAAGGTGCTGGACTACTGTTTGGACGGTCTCAGGTTCAAACGCCAGCACCATCAAGTTGCCAGTGCTGGGTCCTTCAGCGAGGCCCTTAACCCTCAACTGCTGAGATGTTTAATGAGATAGAATGTAAATTGCTCTGAATAAAGGTGTCTGCCAAATGCAAGTTACAGATATGTCTACTAAAATCTTCAAATGTTGCTCTAGTTTTGGGACTCCTGATATAAAATATAGCATAATATTATGCCAGTTATGAAAAACTAGTGTAGGTTGTTTGTGTCCTGACCCTTTGAGCTTGGTGTGGAAAAACTTGACTGGCCCGAACAGAGCCCTTTGACCTCAACCCAATCGAGCACCTTTGGGATGAACTGAAACGGAGATAGCGAGCAAGGCCTAATCATCATCAACATCTGCGCCTGACCTCATAAATGCTCTGGAGTATGAATTTAAAAAAAAAAAATCTTGTGGACAGTCTTCCAAGAAGAGTAGAACACATACAAACATATGAATACGAACATTCGAGTTATGAACTTAAATGCATTAATGTACGTTCAGTAACGGAAGTTAGATCACTGGCGAACATTGTCACGTGCATGCAGCGTGCATCCACTGCAAGTGCGGCACAAGGCCAGAATGTCTGGAAGCAAGCGTAAAAGCAGCCGCGATGAAGCTGGTCCTGCTAAGAAGTGCCAATCAGTAACGATGGAGACAAACGTGAAAACAATTGATAGAATAGAACGAGGTGGAAAGATGACAGACATTGCTCGTCTTTAAACATGAATCATTTAACCATTGTGAAGATTGTACTGTACTATACTTTGTATAGCCAGTTGTCTTAGTATCCCAGTACCTAGACAACGTTTGATGGACTTACGAGCAAACTGGACTTATGAACAAACTCTCAGAACGGAATATGTTGGTGACCTACGGTCTCTCTCTCTCTCTCTCTCTA
>JAOVVA010000051.1:6194004-6247614 GCA_028565275.1 Leiocassis micropogon
TTTCCTTTCTTTCTTTTTTAATGTGGGAAAGCTCTTTTCACATCTCCGCTGCCCCTCTGTTGACATATTTTAGGACCCGCTCTGTTTTTTTTCCCCTCAAAAAAAAAAAAAAACAGTCGTTCACACGAAACGAACTGAGCAACCCTGTAAACGAGAGGCACGCACGCAAGTCGGGAAAAACCGGCTACTGCGCATGCGCACGAGACACCTAGTTATTTTCTACTGTGTATAAACGACGAATAAGCTATTATGGATATAGAATATGATGAATTCTATACAAACACAAGTATTATTATAAAATATGAACTTAAGCATTTATTATTATAAAATAAGCACTTTCTTATTGCACCTCCAATGGACAGGGGTTCGATTCCCACCTCAGGGTCTGTGTGCGTGGAGTTTGCTCGGTGGGTTTCCTCCGGGTGCTCCGGTTTCCTCCCACAGTCCAAAGCGCCCCCCTAACCAACCCCTCTCCCCGCCCCACCCTGTACCTAGGAATTAGACGTGTATAAACGATAAGTGTGTGAGTGAAACGTCATCCTTTTAATGTTAATCAATCCATTATCAGAACAAAGTACAGTTTTTGCTGACACATGGGAACTGTGTGTATGTGTGTGTTTGTTTTGCCGTAAAAAAAAAAAAAAACCTGAAAAATTTAAATAAGACGCTAACTCGTTATGAAAAATGCTCAAAAAATATTGTGTGCAAATTTTGTGCAAAAATTATTTTGCTGAGACAGTGTTATATTCATGGACTAGCTGTAATGTATAAACCCTGAAAAAAAAAAGTAATTAGGTCTAATCAGTCATTAGGTTATTATTAGACCTAAAAGTCATTAGGTCTAATATAGAACACACACACACACACACTGACATTTTGATCATTAACTCATAATGAAAAACAACCAAAAAGTGAATATTATATGTGAAACTTTATTATTTTGCTGACAAAGTACAGTATTATACTCATAGACTAGATGTACTGTAATGTGCAAACACTAAAATGTATAAGAAATTGTATATAGTTTTCTCTCTTTTTGTTTAACTTCATTCAGCATTGATTTGCTGACTGTGAAAATGTTACATACAGTATTTGCCTGTTCTTGTTTTATGGATCTTGTATGGTATATTATTTAAATATTCATGAATGCTGTCACATATGTAAGTAGGCTGATATTGATATTGAACATCTAATGTGGAACATCTTATTTCTCCTTTTCGAGCTACCACATTAAACCTCATTTTTCGAATATGTTCTGGCGATCATATTATCGCAACATGTGTTTTAGATGTATAACACAGTTGATGTGTGTTCATAGTTCACATTTCATCCGGGTGATTCAGATTTAGCAGGCCAGTCCTGGGCGCCAGCCAGGCTAAGATCAACTGCAAATGGAGGAGACTCGCGGACCTCACGACCTCGACGGAAACACGCATGTTTCATTTTAAAACCCAAAGAACGTAGTCATAGCACATCTTGACTACACCTGTGCATGCTTGCGTCCTGAGTGTGCGTAATTAGTGAAGGTTTCGCTTACTTGTTTGCGTTACATTTCATTAATGAAGCGCTCAACAGAAACTCGCATGCTTGAAGACAAATACACTCCTGGCAGTCTAAACATAGTATTAGCATGGAGGAAGTCTGTGAGTGGTTTTTGATGTGGTTTTGAGGAGAGGGGGTTTAATGTCTCCCAAATAGGCGTCTTTCCTGGACGCTGACAGGACAGTGGAGGATGGAGAGCTCACAACAGCACTGTGGGCTTTATATAAAAATATAAAAAAAAATGCACATTTACACTACAGAGAGATTATTACAAACAAGATCTATTGATTCTCTGTCTGTTCACTTTCACCCAACACACTAACCCTATATCCTAAGAAAAATCCATGTCCATGTCATTTTTACCTTATGATGCAGTACCTTTAAATTTCTATACTATTAAACTGAAAAAAAAACAAACAAACACTGGAAGCACATTTAAAAGATAACTTTTTATATAGATAATGGTTGCATGTGAAAAAAAAATCCCGTTCTTAGAACACTATAATGACTATAATTTTAATTTGAAGGCTACAATCTTTAAACAATGTGCTCATATGGGACACATCAGAAATGAAGACAGTGTTGAAACACCAAAGAAAAGGGCTTTCTCAAACCCGAGGGTCCAAGCGACATCAGATCAGCATGGCCGCTCATGACCTCTCATATTTAAATGTGTTATGCTGTCTGTATATTTTTGGATCAACCATCATTCAGACATATTTACTTGTTGAATGACTAGTCACACTGGTGTTTTGAAGAAGTTAATATGTATTAGTCATAGGAATTGGCAAGAAATGTTTTTTTCTCACTCGAAAATGATGTCATTATAAGTTCTGACTTTTACACTTCCAAAGTAAGATGACCGGAACGTTACGCTGTTTCATGGTAGCCGATGATCCTGATGTTTCAGTTGTTTGTTTAAAGACACAAAGTAGTCAAAATCTGTCTATTTAATGCATGATTTCTTGTCTATTGTAAGGTTTATACACGTATTGTAACCCTTTAAACAAGCCAGTGTTTCTTTGGAAAGTTTGATGGCTGTTCAAGTCAAACTGGGACTTTTGTGCAGAATATCAGAACACAGTTATGAGAGTAAAAAACGACTCGCTTGGAGCAAGGTCAGGGAGAGTTCCTCTAAAGTGCATGTGGTGTTGTTGAATGATCATGTGTACAGTTCCACAGACAGATGCGTCTCTTCTGCAAGTTGGCAACAAGTTGTCTGTCGATTTTCAAGGTTTGCTCGCCAAATGTTCATGACTGCAGACTCCGAAACACCTCGGCTGGGATCGACGTTAATGCAGCCTTATTTGAAATGTTTGTACCATTTAAAAGTTTTACCGTAGCCGAGTCTCATCAGCGCACAGTGCTTAAGGTCTTCTGGAAATGTCACTCCATTGTCAATGTTTGACTAGTTTAACACCTTTTGTGCACAAGAAATTTCATCATAATTCCCTGTTTGACTTGAACATCACTTATTTAGTGGTCATTTTATGTTTTTTTTTTCTTCTTCAATTGTGCTTCCATTTTCTTCCTACAGGAAGCCTGTTAATGATGGCACCAAGACCAATCCATCGAAGAGGCACAGAGATCGCTTGAACGGCGAACTGGACAGGCTGACCAACATGCTGCCCTTCCCTGAGAATGTGCGCACTCGCCTGGACAAACTCTCCGTCCTGCGTCTGAGTGTGGGCTACCTGAAGATGAAAAGCTTCTTCAGTGGTTAGTTAGAGCTTTTATTTTTAATAAAAAGTGAACAGCACCACTGTGTTTTTTTTTTAATCAAACAGAAATCTAAGGTTTATCTAAGGTTAGTGTGAGGAATGCTTTAGGGTCATTCAGTCAAGTCGGTAACCTTATCTAAAGAAAGGAGGAAATATTTTTTTGAAACACTCTCAAACTCAGGTCATCAAACTGTAATTGGGTCCAGATGCGTTTTAAAGTTTCGAAACATTTCATGGTAATAGTCGACATCTAGGAGTCTACAGGGTTCTTCAATTTTTCCATTGGATACTAATCAGTTACTGTGCATTCTGGGATTTTTTTTAAAGAATGCTGGACATCCTCCACTATGCTGTCATAGTTTAAAGTACACCCAAACTGAGTGCACATTTAAAAATACTGCTTTGTCTCCAGAAACAATTCAAAGCAGAGCGTCGGACTGTCCGAAGAACCCGATAGAAAGCCTTTTTTCGTTTTGGAATGGTTTTTCAAGCAGAATCTACAGACGTTATCATGAGGTTGCCTAGGAATACTGTATAGTTAAAAAAACAGAGGCCATGAAGATGAATATCCTGTGCACAGGAATGATTAGCGCGTGCCGTATCTGATTTAACAAGCCAAGAGTACATCCTCACGCCTTGTACTGGTGGCTCGTCTACTGTTAAAGATCAAGCAGGTTCATATCTGAAATGACCATCTGCTATGAGACAAATGCCATGTATGACCTGAAACAGTGACTAAACGTCTAGACATTTTGACTTTCTCTGGATTTCTTTTTCTGGATTTCTGTATATCGGATGCTGCAGCAGCAGCAGCAGCAAATCCATCCATATATCCAAAACGCAGGGATACACTGCCATTGGATAGATTATGATGAAAAGCTGTTTGGCTGGTATAAGAATAAATCGACTCCAAACTTGTAGTGAACAAAGGAGAAACATGTGGCTTACTGAAATGACGGTGCCAGTCAAATGAACATACAGTACATGAGTGTCTTTTATCTCGCATCAAAGCGATTAGTCATACAAAATGCCATTGAGTCAGTTGTTTGGCTTCATTTAGTCATGCAGCACTCCTGAAAAAAAATAAAAAGCTTGCGTTGTTTTTTCTCGTCTTGAGCTTAACTACACACATCTTAACCACACCTTATTGGGCCTGCGCTTTCGTCAGAAGAAAAATGTTTAATTTGTTACATGGACCGATCTCTTTCATGGCCAAGCGTCTGTAATGAACGAACTGAACAAGCCTGAAACGAAGCATATTAGGAAGTAGGAAACTAGCAAATTTAAATTAGAATAATAGGCTGTACTTTCTCAGAAGCATGTAAATGGTTTAGGTAAGAGCTATGCTGCTTTTTTTTTTTTTTTTTTTTCTTTCCTTCCAGTGCTTGGAAGTCTGTACCTGAAATGGTGACATTCCTGATGCCCTGACTCCTCCCTGTGTCTATGACACTTCTAGATGCTCTTCTACTTAATCCTCACTTTGCACGAAGCTTCCTGTGTACAGCAAATTAACCTCCAATGAACCTCTCTCTTTAACACGAGCAGGCCTCATAAAGGCTTCAAGCCGGTTTCATGCCAGTCAGCACAGTTTTGTGTTTTTGTGCGGCACTCAATGAGGAACTCTCAGACAGCCAATAGTAGAGCAGGCAGTGTATTTCAGCTATCCTTTGCTCCGAGCTATAGGAGAGTGAATTCCCTTCATTCATATTTTAGGAAGCGACGCCCATTAACACACTGTATGTCGACATTATTATCCATTTTATTTATTTTTTCAGAATTGTAAGAAACACTGTAAACATTGTTGGAGAATGTTGCCTCGCTGGTGTCAGAGGTTCGTAATCATAAACTGGCCCATAAATCCTTTACTGAGCACTTATGATGATAATACCTAATGTACCAAGCATGTAACAAAGTGTTATGGGAAGTCCATTCCAGTTGTCATGCTGAGAATGTTCACATGACCACATTCTGTAACAGTGGTGTTTGTCTATTGCTTCAGAAGCCGACTTATTAATGCTTATTTACAAAGGGAAAAGAAAAGGATTAAGTCCTAAGAGGCACATTTCATTAGAGTGTACTGTTCAGTACATGAAAGATAGTCATCAGACAGCAGAAACACGGTAGCTTGACTCACTGAATGTTTTCAGGTCCGTACACATCCCAAGGAAACTTCCAGAAGAACAACATCTAAACGTTTCTCAACAACTTTTCCCTAAACTCAGTCCCATACTTCCTCATGCAAACTTAAACAGGCCTCCACTGCAAATGACCGAGCGAGTGGTTTCAAAGACGGCCGATAGTTTTGCGTAGAGGTACAGGCATTTAAATGAATAATACCTAAACGGCTGACATTTGTGTAAACTGTCCGGGATCAGGTTGCCGCATTGTGATTCCAGGCCTGATTCCTCGCACGCCTTTGTACACAGTAGAATGTGATTCATTATGTTTCTGCACATTGTCTTGCTATTCTTCTCGCTGTGTTTAAATACGCACGTTTTGGTGTTTTTGAAAAAATTGACAAAGAAAAACGGGTTTGGCTGAGCTCCATCCAGAGCCGCAATTGGACGGAGCTCAAAGACGCGATCTCGCAACTTTTCATTCGGTTTCACAATGACACAATGACATTCCAAAACAAATATTTTCCTCATTGAGCAATCGAGGAAATGCTTAGCACGCAAAGTGGATCTGTGTTAAAAAAAAAAACACCTCTTATTAAGGAGGGGTAGAGATTTCACCTTAAGATTGGACTAGGAACAGATCTTTGAACTATTAAGTTAAGAGCTTAAGTCTTTCCTTAGAGGGAGGAAAAACAACACCTTTCTGAACTGCCCCGATTGAAAAGATTTTCAATGTGTTTCCTCTAACATATGATAATTTATAATAACTTTATCGTTATAATATACCTAACTTCACAGTTTGGGGCTTTTGTACCTTCTCTAGGCCTCACACTCTTTATTCACATTTCACAGAGACGCAGCATTCAATCAAGGCAACAAAAAGCCCTTTAATTTTTAGCAAATGTGCACCTATCAAAACAATCTTCCACCCCCATGCAAGCTCCCGGTTTATCAGATCCTAACGTCTAAATTTAGACGTACATTGGGCTAGTCCATCTTTGTTTTAAATCGTAATGACGCCAGCACATCGGTTCCTTCTCTCAAGCCTTTTGATTATTATCGTGGAAAACGATAAGGATCAGACGAGCAAAATCCTCAGTGGAGAAAGATGGGCCTCTACTGAAACCAGATAAGCGAGCACACATGAGGGCTTGTTCGGATCTGAGCTCGGTGCAAATACTGTCGGGCTTGTACTGTCAATCTGTACGTTCGAAATGTGAAAATATCCCACCCGATGAAGCTTATTTACGCAGTTAGATTTTTTGGAACAGATGTGGCCTTAGAAAAACAGTGAGAACCAGCAGTTCTTTCTGGGGAAATTACCTGTGGAATGCGGTCTGGTTTGTTCCTGTTTATGGGCATAAAATGAGTTGAATAGAGTAAAGGACTGATGAATAGATCTTTTATTGTTGTGATGATAGTGATGACAGATTCACAGAAAGCGAATGCGAGAAATTTCACACGAGCCTCTAAATTGTGCGCTTGCTTAGAAAGTTTCTGTGTTTTAAAACCGATTGGAGGAGTTTTATTCTCTTTGTCTATTCGAAGGAAACAGTGTACCAGAGTAGATATCGCTACCAGATCATTTATTACAATTATGAGTATACAAGTTCAGTGTAGGACTGATACAAGTATACAGTAGGTATCAGAATCAGAGCGATTTCATTCACCATACTGTATATGTTGTTTACTGGGTTACTTTTTAAGTTGTTTGTTCACATTAAGATATATATACAACCTGCATACGACTACGGTGGCCGAGAAGTGCAGAACAAAACAAAATAAAATGGAAAAAACAATACAAAACAACAAATAAAAAAAAAAATTGGAGTAACAAATCGGAAAAAACATAAAATATGGTTTATTATGGCCCATATCCACAAAGTCGCAAAGAACATGGTGAATCCGCTTTAACTGCTTTAACTTTTATACACACTGTATCCACTTACATTAGACAAGTGGATTTTAATGGCACACACTTTGAATTAAACCACAAACTCCTTTTTGCCAAGTCATTATCTGATGCTCAACTTATAGCTTGCACAGACTGGACAACACAAGTCGAGCTTGGTCTAGTCTCGATTCGCTCCATGGGCGTAAGATCCGGGTTTCCTTTTAAAGGTGCTAAAGGCAGGATTTCCACGTTTCAGATCATAATAAATTTACTTCCTAACGTGTATTTGGAGTCACCGTACTTACTTCCTTAATACAAACAAGCATGACGAAACCCAGTATTCATATTGCAGAATCCTGTAAGTATTTATCAATAGTGAAGCAGTAAGAAAGACGAGTCGAGGACAGAAAAGGACCCGGGACGCGTGGTACAGCTTCTCCGTCGCTGCTCAGTGTTTATTGTTCCTGGTTTTCATGTTTACATGGGAACTTTGCATTGTACAGAGTAAACATCCCAGATCTCGCACAAACACCCTGACCTCCCATTCCCGACATCACTCACACTGCAAGCCAGACTTCTAGCTAGCGAGTCTGCACTGTTTCTACAGTAAACAGGTCCAAGAGGATGACCACATAGCTTTTCCCCTAAGTTGCCTGTCGGCAGGGTACGAGACTACAACTCAGCCGTCCCCTGTCTACACACGGTCTTCCCACAGGTTGCAAGAAAACATTGTATGAGACCATCAAAAAAAAAAAAAAAAAAAAAAAAAATTGTTTACTTCAGTTTGGCATTCCATGTCTTTCAGCTTATTTACGACGTTAAGTAGTTCTGACATTTGTTCTAGATAGTCCAATTTACCAACAGATTCAGTCCATTTTCCCAGCAAGCAATTTTCCCCTCAGTCATGTTTCTAATCCCATCCTGCAAGTATATTTACGTACTGCGTACTGAGTGCGAATATGACAGTAGAACAGTTGTAGCTAGGAATACATTGATACCAGTTTTTCCCGACTCGATTAACAGTGCTCGGTCATATTTACTGATATTATCAGTACGAATGTAAACTTTTTATTCAGCCTCATGCGTGTTTCCACAGGGTACAGAGCAGTCATGAGATGCACACAAGCTTGTAGTCTTATTCTATATAACAATAGCTGGTTAAATGAAGTACAATTGCTAGCTAAACTGAAACAAGAAAAATAGTTCCTGGTTGTGAATGACACATCGATCATCAACAACAACATACCGGGTATTTTCACTTTTTCTTGCATAGCTGGCATTTGCTGCGTAGTCAGTTGCTGTGGTGCGGGCCAAGCAGTAAACTCCTCATGTTTTTTTTCAGAATTTTTTTTTTTATTTCACTGTAGAATGACACTGTAGTCAATTAATTTATAGAGTATAGTCCACCGCCTGGCACAGCGTACCAGAGTAGGTATCATATATTGAAACCAGAGCATTTCTTACAGTTATCTGTATACGAGTTCAGTGTACAGTAGGACTGATACAGTGCAAGTATACAGTAGGTATCCGAATCAGAGCAATTTCATTCATCATATATGTTTACTGGTTTGTTTGGTCACATCAAGATATATATAAAACACAGATTACAACCTGCACACCACTACGGTGGTCGAGGAGTGCAAAACAAAACAAAATAACAAAACCGAAAACAAAAGAACAAATTCACAAACAAACAAACAAACAAACAATATACATTAACAAACCAGAAAACACAATGACATATCCAGAAATATATCCAATGACGTATCCAAAACACCAAAAGAGAAAACACAATGACACATTCAGTCAAACTGTGTAGGTATCGTTTGCGAATAAAAATCGAACTGAAAAAGTATTGTATTTAAATGTCCGTCAGGCTGCAGTATTCTTGTATATCTTTTTTCGGTTTTGTTATTTTGTTTTGCACTACCCGGCCACCGTACATCACAGACAACATACAACACACAGTTGTATTTTCATCCCAAAATTCACAGATTGCAAATATTGCGGCATTGTAGTCAGATCCTGTCGAGTTTTAATCTTTGAGGTTTAAACATCCAAAGCCTAGCTAATGCCATGCAGACAAGCACACCAGTCTGGATAACCTCTAAGGCATAGTTTGGGTTTGTTCAAGTCTGTCTTAAATCAAAAGTGAGGTGAATGTACAGTATGTGCAGTACGATGACCTTCACAATTCCTAATTCATAACCACCATAAAGACCAATGTACTTATACACACTTTTATTTTTTATTTATGGAAGACTTGATAACTCTAAACTATCCTTTAAGGGGAACAAATGGTAATCCTTTAGCCTTAATAATCCTTGGATTGAGGCTGTTGACAGGTTTTGCTGTTTAATTTGACATTATTTCTAACTCTATTTAAACAGTTTCATACTTTTTGGTGAATATTGATTGGCTTTGCTGAGAATACATACAACGTTTATAATGTTGCATCAGGCAGAATGGTTCTTTGTGTTCCCATTTTCTATGCAAGCAAATTTACCCAGAACATCGTGTGAAGAAAAAAAATGTGCACCAGGCCGGATTTGGGAGAAATCTTCATTTTGCAGACCAGCTTTTGGACCGAGTTCTTTGCAGCCATGAGTGTGAGGTTATAAATGCAGGGAGACTTGGTGTTTACGGCAATCGGCACACTCACATCTCTCCTGCAAGGGTCCCTTGGGCCTCTGTAAGCACCACTGACAAGAATGCTTGCTTATCTGAACAGCTGCCGCAGGAAAAAGCCAGGATGTGGCCTCTCCCTGCTCCGGCCGTCTACTCTAGTCACGCAACTGTTTGGCTGCTACCCATTAGCTCTCCATTGTCTCATTTATTGTCCACACACACAAGCCAGATTTTTTACTTCAAAAAGCAGAATCCAACACATCATTCCCCCCATCCCCCCCCATTGCTTTGTTTTTAAATGGCTTTTTTTTTTTACTTGGTCTTAGTGTTCCCTTCTGTTTCCCTTCACCCTTACTTAACTACCGAATAGAGACACATCTTATTATCGACTCACGTCTCTTGCTCTTGCAATTTAAAGCAGGGACACTTTTTTTATAGTGTTTGTTTCAACAACAGCGGGTTACTTTGGTAAATCCTGCACAAGGTTTTTTTTTTCATCTTTGTATTTATTCAATCTCCCAGAGCAACTCTTACAAGTCTGAACGTGCCTTTGCTGTCTGAGCCGGTGCATGGTTCCTTTGACATGAAACAAAAGCTTAGTTTAAGATGAAGAACATGCTGGATGATGGGGCCAAGATGGGAATGTTCTTTGTGTTTTTTTTGTGTGTGTGTTTTTTTTTTTCCGGAGAAGTTTGTAAATCAGCAAAACAAATATATCACAAGCTTTTTTTCCCCCCTGATCATTTAGCATTACAGTTTCTTGATTTGATTGTTTTAATAAAAGAGGCTTTTTAAAGTAACAGGAAATCACGTAGGTTGTTATTCAGGCTCTTGAATGTTTTCAAGACATATCGATAAGTTGTGTGTTGCAACCGAACCCGGGAACTTTCAGATCATTTAACCATCACAGAACCGGGAACTGGGTGTCTACCACTTTCTTCCTTTTGGAGTGTCATTAGAAAACCGTGACACATTATTCATCAGCTATCTACAATTAAGTACAAATAAGAAAAGCCTCTTATCTCCACTAAAACATTTGAATGGTGCAAAAGTTTTAAAGGCCATACGTTTGTGAACGATGATCCTGGCCGTGGTGGCTCGGAGCACGCTGTAGTTGTTCCAGTGAACATCCTTGATGGTATCTAAGCAGGAGTCAAACACTGGGATAAGTGCATTAGTGTAGCAGGAGATTATATAGAGAAATAAAGGAAGTTTTTAGTCTCATAACTGTGTTCTGTTATTCTGCACAATTAAAAGTCCCGGTTTAACTTGAACACCCCTCGTACACATATATCACTTTTTGACCAGAGGTCATTGTATTAAGATGTACATAATGATAATTTTTGAAGGTGTACTGATACTAGTAAGGAGTGGCAAGTGAGTTTATAGATTTGCACTTCCTGCTAATTATAAATATTCATATCATCCTCATGCTAAATATTCCATAGTTTAACGCATCAACACTGTCTTTTTTTTTCTCACTTTTTTGCATCCTAGTAGGTTTTTTTTTTTTTGTGACAATGTCTTGAGTGTTATTCAGTGAAAAAAATGCCTTCTGTTAGATATATTTTTGAATTATGGATTAACAATGAATATGGATACAAACCTGTGCATATACTTCTTTCTTTTTTCTTTATGTAGGAAGATTGGCAAAACTAGTATAATAATAATAATAATAATAATAATAATAATACTTAGACAAAATATCTACAGTATGTGGGTATTATTTATTAAGAGTATTTGGTATGAGTTATTGCTATCTGTAGTTATATAGAGTCTGACATTCTGAAATCTGAAATTAATTGTTTAAGGACTACTTATATATATATATATATATATATATATATGTATATATGAGAATATATGTATAAATCAAAATGATCAGATAAATAAATAAATAAATAAATAAAAGATTTTAAACCAGTATTCACGTTTGAATACATCTTGCTCATTTCATGCCACAGATTTCCAGAGGTGTAACATGTGCTGTCTTCCAATGAAATTTACAGAATATCAATGACTCAATGAAATGTGCTTTAAGCGAAATGTATCATGCTGGTGATGACACGTTTAAAAATTATGAAGATACAATAGATTAAAAAAAAAGAGTCACATGGGCGCTGTCTGTTCAAATGAAGGCAAAGAGTTTTGTTCATTCATGTATTTTGTGCATTATTGTGAGAAACAGGAAATCAGTCAACTCTATGGGGAGCTGCAACTGCTGGTTGTGCGACATGAAGCTATATAGAGCCGTAACATTTACCAAAAACCCAAGCGAAAAACAAAAGCAGATAAGAAAAACAGAAAAGCATGTAAACATTCACTGGAGACAGAAAAGGGGAACATCTTGTTGTTAATCATACAAGGAAAAAAAAAAAGATAAAATGAAATAAACCACTATACACAGTCATGGTTAAAAGTTTGTACTCCGCTCTTTTAATTAGAATTTTTTTCTGTGTGTGTGCGTGTGTGTGTGTGTGTGTGTAAAAACATAATAATTGTAGGAGGTTAGTGTTAGTGTTAGGCAAATAGAACTTTAGAGGAACAACACAATGTGAGACACCGATAAAGTCATCCAGTTATCGCTGTGCATCTACATGCTATTAATTCATGGAGTACATGGAGTTTTTGGCCATTTGTTTTTTTCCTGTTTAAATAAATAATGTCATGGTGAAAAAGGTATACGTTCTTATTTGTCTGAGGTTATATTTGATCGGATGATTTTTATTATTATTTTACACAAAAACACAGAGTTATATATACAGTATGTTTAACTTTTAAACATACTGTATGTATATATATATATATATATATATATATATATATATATAGTACCAGTCAAAAGTTTGGACACAAGTTTGGGTTTATTTTCCTACATCCTAAAACGATAATGGAAAATTCCAAACTATGAACTAACACATGGCATTAGGCAATTAAATAACAAAAGGCAGTCATTATTTTAAGACATGAAGGTCGGCCTTTCTGAAATAGTTCTTGCAAGAACAGTATTGTGTCAAGTGCGTGTGCAAAAACCCATCAAGCTCCATGATGAAACTGTCTCTCATGAAGACCTTCCCAGGAAAGCAAAACCAAAACTCACCTCTGCTGCAGAGGAAAAGTTCATTTAGAGTCACCAGAAATCAGAAATCACCGATTAACAAACAGCACCTCAGATTAGAGTCATTATGAAGGATTTACAGAGCAGAAGTAGCAGATACATCTCAATATCAACTGTTCAAAGGAGATTAATGTATATTTTGGACGCCTTCAGCGCTGTTTTACAGTGTAGAAAGAAATGAAATTCAGGAACGACCATGGGATTAGAAGAGATGTGTGTATGGGTTTTGACTCGTAGTGTGTGTGTGGATACGTGAGTGTCTTATGGTGTTCCTGGGAGTGAATGTAATGTAAAGTGCGTCCTTGTACAGTATACTGTTTGATTATTTGCATGAGCGTGATTTCATGTCACTCTTTTCAATTACAGCCACCATGAAGAAAAACAGCCTGGAGTTTTACACAGGGACGGGTTTAGATGGAAACAAGCCGGATGCCATGGGCTTCTCCGAAGGGGATCTTCTCCTTCAGGTGATTGGCTGGATATTTATTCTTAGAGTGATTATTTAATGATTAATACTGTTTATTTTACACTGCATACGCCTCCTTTAATGGCTATTGTACCATAGTTTATGTTTCTTAATTCAGTAAGCTTCACAGAGTTATTTAGGTGGATGAAGGTGACTCCAGGCCATTGATTGAAAAAGAAAAGTCAGAAAGTTATGACAAGACAGTTTGTTTATGAAAGACCAGTCACGCTTAGCAACGTCAAACAAAGCATGTGTTCATTTCTCTTTCACTTCGCTTTACGTTGTGCTCTGGTTACAAATCTTGGACGGACTTATTACCTGTTTAATAATTTTATTGTATAAATCTTTGATTATAAACATACTGTAGACCAAACATCTCTGAGAGCTGCACTTTTGTCTATAATATACTATTAAATGTTTTACATTATTTACAGTTTTATAGTCACATGAAATGAATGTGATGTACAATTATTCTATAATGTCTTGCATATCTGTGCATTGATTTGTTCCTAGGCACTCGATGGTTTTGTACTGGTGGTCACTGCAGAGGGTTACGTGTTCTATGCATCACCAACCATCCAGGACTACCTTGGCTTCCATCAGGTGAGATGGAAATAATAATTAAATAATTGGTTAGGCAAAAATACACATCCATTAAGGAATGGTGGCTGAGCTTTTAAGCTTAAGGAAGGTTGGAGAGTGTTATGATTGTGCGGAAAAGAAGACCTGATACTGTGAGAGTGCTGACACTGCGATGTGAGACCGCTCCTGAATTGAATTCGCAGTGAATCATTTCTGATTAAATCCGCTGCGTGGGAAAAACAAGCATAAAAGGGTAGGGTTTAGTGTTGACAGCTTTGCAGTAAAAATGGCTGGAATCAGGACTACTGTTTGACGGTCTATTATTCAAATGATTCACAATTTCTGCCCTGTAGCTTTCTGGATTATTTTCATCATAAATCTCAGCTCCATGACTTTGTAATGGCTAGTGGTTTCAGGGCCACTAATGTGTTCTGCAAAACCTATCCAAGTTGTAAACAGTATCACACACAACATAGAAACTGTTTTCCATCTGTTTCAGAATGCACGAACAGCTTGGATGGCCAATTTCATTATTCATGCACTTCATGAACTTTTTTTTTCTTTTTTTCCTTTTCACTTATTTTGCAGTCTGATGTGGTCTACCAAAGTGTGTTTGAGTTCATCCATATAGATGACAGAGACTTGTTCCGAAGGCAACTTCATTTTGCCCTCAACCCAAAGCTGAGTGACGCGGAAGTTGATGGTTAGTCGAACTTCACTCACGTTTAGTTATATGTATTAGGTTTTTTTCTATTTAAATATTCAATTTTATTTGTATAGCGCTTTTAACAATGCTCATTGTCGCAAAGCAGACAGAATAAAAAAACAATAGGGAAATGAGAATTAAATTGAAAGAAAACATGGATGAATCAAAATGATCAGATTGTCCCTACTGCATGTTGTTGTGTTCATTAGCATTTAATACGCTGTGCTATTAGTATTTTTATTTATTTTTTTTTACTGTGGGCACTTTGAGACACTCCGGATAGCAAAACTCTAACGAGGTGCAATTCAGACGTATACTTTAGCAAGGTCTACACTTTTGGGTTTTCTTTAAATTTATTCTATTAAAGTTATGAGATAATGTTTTTATATATATATATATATATTTTTTTTTTTTGAGGAGCTTATTATCATATACAGTAATGGCCAAAGGTATTGAAAAGTGAAATTTGTTGTTTTAACAACCGTCTCAATTTTTTTAAAAATAATGACGATCAGAAAATATATTTTACGCAGTAAAATTGCTCTACAACAATAAATATTAATTATGGAGTCCTTTATTGCTCAAAGCTTGCTGGATTCGGCTGGGCATAGAATCAAAAAGCTGTCTGCAGCAAACCGGTGCCACTCGCTCGATCCATGCCTGCTTGATTGCCTCCTGAAGATCATACACAGAAGACAGTTTCTTGGCTGCTACTATGATCTTCACCATCATCCAAAAGTTTTCTATTTGGTTTAGAAGCTCAAAAACATTGTCAAAGTCAGTTTTTTACTATTTTTTTTTTTTCAGTTAATTAGCACAAATCTTTAGCCAGATAGGCTGGAACTAATTAGTGACATCACTAATAGTTTTGTGCACAGGGAGAACTAAAATACATAGGTTGTCTTAAGACGTTTGGCCACCACTGTATGTTATTTAGTATAAACGCACACACACATGAAACTCTCATAATCGATGTTAGTTGACCGTCAGTCTCAGTTACAGCAGAAGATTATGATAAGAAGTTTATTAAGCACGTTGCATGTAGGTCGATAATATCTGTAATTTTCCATGTTAGTGGCATTTCCTGGAATATGCGATGATTTGTAAGCATGACAGAATGTTTACACATTGTAGGACTGGTGTGTACAGCGGATCAAGCCCGAGCCTGTTTTGTGCGCCTACCTTTTACTAAGCTAATTAAGTGTACTATATGTAAAACATTTACTGTAATAAAAAAAAGTTCTGCTTTAGAGTTTTCTGCTCTCAGTTGACAAGAAGTCACCTGACAATGGATGTATACGTTGTGGTTTAATTTTAGATAATTGGACTGCTGCTAGAACAAAGAGTTTGGAGATAGAACATGTATTACTGTATATATATATAGCCGTACACCAGGAAATTTGTGGGGAAAAAAAACATTGGGTTGCATGTTTTTTTTTTGTTTTTTTTTGGCTGACGTCCCAGGCAACATAAGTGCACAACATGTACGGAACTTGTTGCATCACCAGGATGTTTATCACTGTTTATCAGGTTATCACTGTTTGTACTGTTACTGGTTCACCTACTCAGGTACGCAGAACAGCAGTGACATCACAAAGAATATTGTGACCTACGACCCACAGCACATCCCACCCGAGAACTCCTCTTTCCTCGAGAGGAGCTTTGTATGTCGCTTCCGATGCCTCTTGGACAACTCATCTGGGTTTCTGGTAAAAATCTAGGATCTTTCCTTTTTGAACTAGACAAGACAATATGTGTTCACTGAATAAGGGTTATATTCACTTATATTCAATATTCATCCTGTTCTTTTTAGAAACTGAGCTTTCAAGGAAGGTTGAAGTTCCTGCTCGGGCAGAATAGGAAGCATGAGGATGGTTCTGTAGTCCAGCCTCAGCTTTCTCTTTTTGCCATTGCAACTCCTGTTCAGCCATCGGCCATCCTAGAGATCCGTACCAAAACGCTGCTATTTCAGACCAAGCACAAGCTGGACTTTACTCCGATGGGTATTGACTCCAGGTAAACTCCATAAGCTTTCCATAAGCTTTTTTGTTCTGTTCTTCAATTTTGTCACAAAAGTCTTAATCCATGTTGGAATCCTAAGCCAACTTTTTTTTAAAATTATTATTTATTTAGGGGCAAAATTGTGTTGGGTTACTCAGAAATTGAGCTATGCATGAGAGGCTCTGGATATCAATTCATTCATGCAGCGGATATGATGTACTGCGCCGACAATCACATCAGAAGTACGTATATCCGAAATATTTTTGTGTTGAAATTTCCAACTTGTCTATGAATCACTTATATGTGTTGTTTAATACTAAGTAAATATGAATAATCAAGCAAAGTTAGTGCACCTGAGTAATTCGTTTTGTCCCGTGCTAGTGATAAAGACTGGCGAGAGTGGTATGACCGTTTTCCGACTTTTAACCAAGAATGGCGGATGGGTTTGGGTCCAGGCAAATGCCAGGCTTGTGTACAAAGGAGGACGCCCTGACTTCATTATTGCTCGTCAGCGTGCCCTTGTGTATGTATGAATTCATTATACTCCAAAAGGAACATACAGAGCACATATGTAAAAGGGTTAAAAGAAAGAAAAGAAAAAGATTATTATTTTCTATTTTCCCTCAGAAATGCGGAAGGAGAAGAGCACTTGCGCCAGAGGAGAATGCAGCTTCCCTTCAGCTTCACCACAGGTGAAGCAGTGCTCTACGAGAACAGTCCTGCGCCCGACATGCCGAATCCCACAGCCACAAACGAAGCGAACCAGAAGACATGTGTCCCGAGCTCGATCCTTGATTCTATGCAAAAACAAGACAAGTCGATCTATCTTCAGGAGACCAAGCCTCAATTTTCAGCAGATGATGCCTTTTTGGATAGCTGGGCTCTTTTCAACGTGCCCAGTCATGTCGCGGGAGATGAAATCTCAAACGAGGAGGACACTGTTGTGTCCATGATTGACGCCTTGGAGCAGTTAGCTCATGACGGAGATCTGTGCACAGCACTTCAGCAAATGGAGGTGGACACGGCCAATCTGAAAGGGTGGGAGAGTGCCATATTGAGGATGACGAAAGACACTAATGGCAATGACAAACCTCTTAGCCTTGATGAAATTCTCGCCAATGACATATTCTTCTATGTGGAGGACGCGTTATACAAGGAGAATTATATGAGTTCTCCATTGCCAATAAACAACATGAAAACCGATCCATTTGGAGGACATTCCGCAAATCCCGTGCATTCTGGTTTTGACTTCACACACAACTTCGCCAACACAGGAGCAGACAAAAATGATTTAAAGACTGATAGAATACTAAACTCTATCGATGTAACTGGGCAACAAATGAACAGAATGCTAAGTACAGATGCAAGCATTTCATGGTGCGCAGAAAGATCTTCTCAGAATCACCTGAATAACTCCCACCTGGGCCAGACTGGCCAGTTTACAAGTGGTAGCAAAGTCTCCCAGACCAAGATGCCTCTGGGTTTTACAGTGACAGAAAGCATGTTCAACATTGCCCCCTGTAATGGTTGGGGGCCATCAAAACCCACTGAGAATGGCAGAACATCCAAGCTGGAAAGTACAGAATCCTACTGCCAGTTTGCATCCTATTCTGCTAATCAAGTTAAAGATCCACAAATAAATCATTCACCAAATTATATTCACAAGCAAAGCCAAACAACTACAAATCCTTGGAACAATACATGTACAAGTCCCTCCTTGTGCTCATGCAGAAACTGCCAAAATCTCTCAAAATTCCCTCAGCCAAACAAGATTCAAGCTTGGCAAACTGCATTACCGGAGCAGCCCTGTGCCAGCCTGGTCAACAATAGACTTGCATCCGAGGGCTGTTACCAGACTTTGGAGACGTCAGGATTCCCTCCAGCTGATCTTCTGCCAGACAGCTCTCAGAGCTGCAATGATAAACAAATCAACTTTATCAACAAAGTGTACCAGTCACCACAGAATGGACTGGCTTCTAACGAGTGTTCACCGCTCAGCAGTTGCATGTTCAAGAACCAGTCTCCACTCAGTACAAACATGGATCAGCAGCATCGTCAAGCACATGCTGTGACCATCTCGTCATGTGGCAAGAGTACACTACCCATCAACCAGAGTCCACCACAAGGCTCCTGTTACTTTCAGCGGACGTCCAGCGAGCCGCTGGAGGGCACGTCTTCGATTCCACAGGAGGATACTTGCATCAGTCCTCCGTCGTGCCAGATTACACCTGGCATTACTACTCTGGACAGTCACAGTGTCTTCCAGACTTACATTGGCTGCAATGGACACATATAGGCGATAAAAGGTAGGTACTTCATCATGAGCAACCATGTAAACCTAGGACAGTAACCCTAACAATTCTAGCTGGGTTTCTTTCAACATTGGAGTGTCTGCTGTTTATCATGTCCTCATATGAGAGGTCAAATTGTGGTCAAAATTTAAAAGACTTTTTGTAAATAGCTTTGCAATGGAGCATGGGTTAATATGTTTATAGTAATGAGAACTATTAGAGTTCCTAATTACAGTGCAGGATTATTACAGACAGCTGGTATCTGATTACAAATGGTATTAATCAGGCTCATGTTAATATGATTACGGCATGTAAACTATTCACTAACTTCACTGCCAAAGTGTGACATATTCTCCAAAAAAAATCATACTAAGCTAGTAAGGTTTTAAACATCTTTAGAAATCTTTTTTTTTTTTTTTTTGCATGAATCCAAATCAATATTGGAAAGTAAATAAAAGAAAGCACACACTGTTCTGTCTGGGTTTCCCCAGCTGCAACACATAGGGATCTAGTAATTTCATACCAAATTTAAACTATGAATATTTATAGCTTATTTTTTCTGAACTCATGGGTGAACACATTGACAGCCAATAATCGATTAATCAGAACAAACTGTTTTTTTCTCTCTCTCTGTTTTATTGAGGCACAGTCGTGATAGATCATTTGTCTCAGTGAGAAAACTAACTTACTTTGCATTTGAGTGAACTCTGCCATCCAAACCCTACATAAGCTGGTTAAATAAGCTGATGCACAGCAGACACCTAGCAGTCTGACACCTGCAATGTGAAGTAGCTGTTAATTAAATCGGCCATGCCCCTAATTATGCATAATTTTATTGCATAATATAATTTTCAGTGATAAGTTACATTAAGATTCAGCCCTGTACAATTGTCATGAATGACAAGCACATCTATTTTGGTGGTAAATTTGGACATTTTAACATTGGGCTCAAAGGGAATTGACTCACTTTTGGAACCAGCTCCTAGTTTTCATTCAAGGAACTGCACATTTTGGCACATCTGCGCTTGCTTAATTTTCCGAACCAGAGGTCTGCCCTTGGCGTTGCCTGAACTACAAGTGCGCCCTCTTGTGGTTATAGTGAATGGATATGTGAACTACAGCGAACTATTACGCAAAACTAAACTATTTTTATCTGTTGAACTCTTAACACCAATCATTGGACGAATGATTAATAATTAACATAGTTTGCCTTCCCCATGTTTTATGGCTGAAAAATATGAAAATAGTAAAAGTGTAGAATAGTAAGAAAAAAATTATAATCTACGTAGATAGTGGTCTATCTTCTTTGTTTTGTGTTCAAAGGTTTCACTCTCAGCTATAGAGGTTTTATATATATGCCCTTTAGGATAATTTGATATAGATTTAATTTAATCACGTGCTCCTCTCTTACAGACCACTGATCATCACAATGAAGACATCACTATTTTTTGTCCTCACCTTTTCATTGGACAGCTAAGGCAGCTGATGTTTATGGACATGAGGGTTCTCGACTAAAACTACCCAAGCTACTTTGTACCAACATTGAGATAGACATCACAACGAACTGTACTCATACCTAAAGAATAGCCCACCCTTATCTAAGTAGTATAGCTGATTGATATTGTTCAATATTAAGCATTGTCCATATTAGAAATAATTTCGGTCCAAATTGGAGCGATTGTTAATTGTTAATTAATCGAGTCGTTGTTTGAAATTGAGTGGACTGATGTTAGCTTGTGATTTGGCAGGTTGTTCTCATTGTCTAGCTCGCTTTCTTGATTTCTTTTAAAGGATATTCCTTTTGCACAGCATATTTTCCACTTCTAAACAGTATCTTATGATATTAGCTCTACGTGTAATGCCAGAGTAAACCGAGTAAACAAAGGAAAAATGTCCATAGTATTCCTCTGACTCTACCGCATGATGCTTTTTATTAAGTAACATACTACAGTAATATCTACACTTGATATTCACATAAATGTCTTTGAATTAACATTGATAATATAATAGCAATATTTTTATGGCATAGATTGTTTTATCAGCAAGACAGTGACATTTACAGTGTTTCACGCTTCTATGCTATATGTATATTTTACAGTGTACAATGTATATTCACCTTACAACTCAGCATTTATATTATTCTCTTTTTTTTTTTTTTACCTTTGTGACAAATGTTTCCTTTTGACAAATGTTTATACAAACAAATGAAATGTATTTTCCAAGTATAATTATGGAAGTCATTTTATATGCAGTATATATAAAGATAAGTTTCACCTTAAGTGTTTTGGCATTTTTTTATTCTGTATGAAGATTTGTCCCAAATTAAGGTATTATGTCATGTTACAGTTAGGGTCAATAGTTTCTTTAAAATAAGCTATGAAACAGACTTTTACGAGCTTTTATTTCCTATATCAGGAGTGTGAGGGGCGTAAAACCGAACAAGGATTTGTGATGAAATTCATAGCGCATGGTCATTGTAAGCAGCTTTACAGAATCAAAAAGGGGAAATCTAGGGAAATAAGTTTGTCATGACACGTCATACTACACCCACACCATGAACTCCACCATAAGCAAACACTCTCCCTCTGGCCATGGCTATTGCTTTGCACCGAGAGCCTCACCTTCCTGCCCTGCCTACCTATGATGGGGATCCCAACACCTCCTGTTCGTTCCTGTCTCAGTGCTCTTTAGTCTTCGAATTATAGGCCTAACTAAGGTTGCTCAATCCGTGGAATGGTAATGGGAACAGGGATGGGAATGGGGAACGGCCTTGCGGGATGCTCACGCTCCATGCTGCACAACCTATAAACCTTTTACTGATGAAATGAGGAGGGTCTTCAATTACTCGTCCACCAGGCGGCAGATCAGATTTTGGATCTTCACCAGGGGTCCCGATCCGAAATGTGAATGACGATCCCGGCCCATTGGAAGTCGTTCCCGTGAATATTCAGCGAGTGGAATGCCTGATCCTTAAAAATCAACAGATAACTTGTCGCCAACTTGTTAAAAGAATGATTGAAAGATTTTAATTTGTGCCTCTTTCCTGTATGATAAAATGTCTGTGCGGTCCCAAGATTTTTGCTTGTGATACCTTCACTTAGTTGTAAATTGCCTCTAAGTGACCTCCAGATAGTTCCACAAATTTTTTTTCTTTTTATTTTTTTTTTGTCCGAGGTCATGTCAAGGTCTGCCACATGTTTGCCCCCAATTACGTCCCTATAACGACAACTGGCCAATCCGAAGATTCTAAAAGTCATTACATCAATTTCTGGCATCTTGCAGCATGTTTAAAGAGACAGTTTGGAAGAGACTTCTATGCTGATGTTAAAATATGCAAAAAAAATAATAATGTACTATTAAAAATGAACTGCTGCAGTTCATATTAATTTTATTTTTATCTGTCAATAAAAATTTAGTTTGCATTGTCATTCAAAATACTGAATAAATCAAAATTATATGTAGTTTTTGTGTTAATAAATATAATAACAACTTCAAAGTTTAGTTTTTTTTTTTTATCTTTACTGAAAGCTTAATAAATAAAAAAGTATTAAGTTACAGTACCTGAAAAAACGTCACCCAAGCGGGATTGATCTGCAGTTGTACTGTGTGTTAGGGTGGAAATTCAGTATAACAGGAGAGGTTTTTAAGTTAATATGGAGTCCACTTATTAGAGGCTGAGGTACAAAACTGTTTGTGGGAATTTCAGTCCAATGAGGTAAGGCGTCCATGGATCAGACTTGTTTATCCAGCAAATAATACGGTTTCCATGAATGGAGTTGCTTAGTCTCCAGCAATGTTTAGGTAGCTGAAACGTGCCAAAGTAACATCCAGGTGAATCCCAATACTTAGGGTTTTTCAGCAGAACATTGTCCAGAGCATCACAGGGTTTCACAAGCATGACTTCTTCCCATAGTGCATCCTGGCGCCATCTATTGCCCAGGTAATTGAGGCACACATACCCGGCTGTCCACATGATACTCTTTATACAGTACCATCATACTGCCTTCTTCCATTGCTCCATGATTGAGTTTCGATGCTCACATGTAGGTGCTTTCTGCAGGTGACAGGGGTCACCATGGGTACTCTGACCAGCCTGCAGTCATGGAGCCAGAACTAGGCCCCCTATCCACTTCAAAAACTGAATTGTTGCCTAACATATCCCAGCACTTACGGGTAATAATCAGACAATCACTATAATTGAGCTCAACTGTTAGTGATTTTAATGTTAGGGCTGATCGATGCAGCATATACAATTCTTACAAATACTATTACAACATAACCAAGATAAACCAAAATCAATATGTATTACTATACAAGGTGTTTTGGTGTTTTGTAAAACACCAAAAGATGGCAGCACAAGGCTGCATGCAAAGTCACAGAAAGCACTACCTTCATAAGTCAATGTGCCAAAAGACATTGTCCTGTGTACTGTACATCGAGAGCTGTCCAACTCGACATTGTGCATCAAGAATTCGTCTCCAGGGCCCAGACCGTCAACGCCGAATTCCACTGCCAGGTTCTAAGGCGTCTGAGGGAGGACATATGGCGAAAGCGACCGGATCTGTGGCGTGCGAATCTCTAACCTTTTTGGTGGGCTCGGATCCTTCTTTGTGCCCATTTTTTTCTGATTCCAACACATCAACTTCAAGAACTGATCATCTGCCTAACAAATCCCACTCCCTGACAGGTGCCACTGCCATACTCAGACAATTACTGTTATTGATTTCAACTGCCAGTGGTTTTAATGTTAGGGCTGATATATATTTCTTACAAATATTATTACAACATAAACAAGATAAAATAAAATGAGTTCATCAATTAGCTTGATCAGGTCTGTCTACAACAACGACAAAAAAAGTCACAGCTCCAAAATAAAATAAAGGGACTTTTATTATGAAAGCCAGAACGGATGACGCAAAATTTGCGCGACCGGAACGCTGCCTCGGTCGGACGGTCGCCTTCGGTGTCTCAGGGACACCCGGATTCTACTTTCTCTCGTCTTTCTTTATAAACTCGTGTGATGGCTTTACGGATTTCCCGGCTGATTGTCCGCTCGAGCGCGGTGGCGTTTAAAACCGTCTCACTCCCACAGACGGTAAGATTTAAAAATGAAAAGTCAAATACCAGGCCTCGACATAAGCCAAGGACGACCACACAGCAAGCTGCAAAGTACTGCAACACAACCCTAACAGCCGGTGATTAAACTCCACTAAGCTGCAGGAACAACACGAGTGTAAAGGAAATAAAAGCAGCGGTTGCATTTAAATCATGTGTTTGTGGAAGTGTTTGTTTTAACTGTAGTCGCTCGCGCTGGTGGAGATCTCGCGAGATTTCAGACAGAGAGTCAGCAACACGAGAGAGAGAGCGAGAGAGAGAAGGAACAGAAACAACAAAAGTTCACTGGTTTAATATTTGCAAAAATGCATAGATTAATAAGAATAATAAAAACACAGTGCCACATTAAAAAAAAAAAAAAAAAAAGGGGCACCAAAACTAACTAAATGTTTTGAAAATGGCACAAACATTAATTTTCATAAAGTCTGCTGCTTCAGTGTTTTTGATCTTTTTGTCAGATGTTACTCTGGTATACTGAAGTATAATTACAAGCATTTCATAAGTTTTCAATGGCAATTACATTAAGTTTTAGGGAGATGAGTCAGTATTTGCAGTGTTAACTCTTCTTTCTCAAGACCTCTGCATTTCGCCCTTTCGTGCTGTCAATCAAATTCTGGGCCACATCCTGACTGATGGCAGCACATTCTTACATGATCACTGGTTGGAGTTTGTTAATGGGATTAAATTCGGGGGAGTTTCTTGGCCATGGACCCAAAAGATCGACGTTTTGTTCTCCAAACCACTTAGTCATTACTTTTGCTCCATCATGCTGGAAAAGGCATTGTTCGTCACCAACCTGCTCCTGGATGATTGTGAGAAGTCGCTCTCGGAAGATGCTTTTGTACCATTCTTTATTCATGGCGTTGTTCTTAGGAAAAATTGTGAGAGAGCCCACTCCGTTGCCTGAGAAGCGACTACACTCATGAATGGTCTCAGGATGCTTTACTGTTGGCCTGACACAAACTTTGGGTCCATGGCTAGGAAACTCCCCAAATCTTAATCCTCTTGAGAACTTGGTCAATCCTCAAGAGACTGTGGACAAACAAAAACCCACAAATTCTGCCAAACTCCAAGCATCGATTACGCAAGAACAGGCTACCATCAGTCAGGATGCGGCCCAGAGGTTGATTGACAGCGCGCCAGGGTGAATTGCAGAGGTCTTAAAAGAAGAAGGGTCAACACTGCAAATATTGAGTCTACTTGTTTAACTTAATGTAATTGTCAATAAAAGCCTGTGACACTTCTGAAATACTTGTAATTACGCTTCAGTATACCAGAGTAACATCTGACAACAATAGATCTAAAAACACTGAAGCAGCAGACTTTGTGAAAATTAATATTTGTGTCATTCACAAAATTTTGCATTTGCACAAAAATACTTTAATGCCTACAATAGATTTTTGAATGGGTATACATAATAAAAAAAATAAAAAATAAATAAATATATATATATATATATGTAAATTTTTAACACTGAAACTAAGTAATAAATAAATATTCTCAGTGTACAGGTTTACAGGATATTCTAACAGTTGTTTCCAGTCAGTTTATTATTATTATTGTTATTATTATTATTATTATTATTATAAATGAAAAACGCAATATGTAAAAAAAAAAAAAAAAGAAATATATATATTATCAGTGTGGATATATTGTAATGATTTATTACTGTATTGATATTAGAAACATTGCATCATCCAGTCCAAGTTTAGTCTTTACACAAAGCTGCACTAAATTCTAAATTCTTTTTTTTATTAAAGCTTCTTCTTCTTCTTATTATTATTTATCCTCATGATAAAAGGCCGGGATCCACACATGTCCAGTGCGAAGTCTGAGATACGGATGGTGGGCGTACGCTCTGGGCGAAAGGACCACGTCCAGGTTTAAGGAGAACAGCAAGATTTTCTGTATAGATGGCAACCTGGCGTCTGGAAAAGGAGCACTCGCTCAGAAACTGGCAGACCGGCTGGGTAGGTGGAGCTGCAGGATGGTTGTGGCAAGTCTGTGATCGAGGTATAACCTAAAAGCAAGTGTTTAGTAGGTGCTGGTGACTCTTGACTGAGGAAAGAAGCATGCTTATAGAGCTAACATCAAAAAGGAAGTTGAGCTTAAAAAAAAATTGGAGCTCATTTAAACCCTTGGTGGGAAAAAAAAATCTAGATCGATATATATTTTAATACATTTTTGATTAACATATTTTGCATTTATGCGACTTATATTCTACATTTGTAGCAAAATGTAAACCGAGTAAAGGACAGAATTCATTACCTTTAACCACTTAAATATATTTTTCTTAAAAACTATAAAATGGGTATCAGTAGCCTCATCATTTACATCATTATTATTTGTTTTTTAGCTCCTCTTTTATTTTGTGTCCCCCCCGCTCGTGGACTTTATCCTGCATGTCTCCTCTCTGTCTAGGGATGCTGTACATGCCAGAGCCTGACACTCACTATGTTGACAAAATGACTAAAGAGAAAGTCCCCCTGGATTCAGCCTTCAACGGGAACTGCAGCCTTGAGAAGTTCTACCTGGACCCCAAAGCCAGCGACGGAAACTCGTACCGTCTGCAGTCCTGGATGTACCTGATGAGGCTGCTGCAGTACTCGGACGCTGTCGAGCATCTCCTCACCACGGGTTTGTTCTCTAATGCTTTCTGCACTGCCATTTTTTTAATGTATTAATTTATTTCTTTTGGATGAATATGTAGATTTAAAATGTTCTCTGCTGTTCCGTCAGGTCAGGGAGTCATCCTGGAACGTTCTCCTTTCAGTGACATGGTGTTTTTGGAGGCCATGTTCAGCCAAGGCTACATCAGGAAGCAGTGTAAGTATTTGTGGAGATCCCTGTTTGAGCCAGTACACAAAGCTTAAGGTGTGAATGAACATGCAGAAAATAAAGCATGTAAAAAAAATAAAGGTGAAAGAAAGGAATGGAACACGTCAGTGTGCGTTAATGTTGTTGTGTGTTTGGATGTAAACTGGCTGTATTTTGGGTTAGTAATTATTAATTGTCTATCATAAATCTTTCAGTTGAGGTTCTCCTTAAGGCAGAACTTAAATGTGTGCTTCAGTTCATTCTGTGTCCTGCAGGTGTGGATCATTACAACGAGATTAAGCACATCAGCATCTGTGAGTTTTGGGCCCCTCACCTGGTCATCTACGTGGACTCTCCTGCAGAGGAGGTCCAGAAGAAGCTCAAGGCTTCTGGAAAGGTGTGTATGATGTACGAACAACACACGAAAAGGCCAGAACAGAAACGGTATGATCATTTGGATTTGACAAGATTTGTGTAGAACTTTCCTGTAATGTGATGCTTGGTTAGCGTTTAGGGATGGAGTCTTTGAGGCTAAGAGAAATGAGTCGGCCTCACCGGGTTTCAATGAATCAGTCCGGGAGCACGATGATAGAAAATGTCTGTACTGAGAAATACTCAACAAAACAGAATTCACAGTCCAATACAGTGAAAAACAGCTCTGAGACAAAATGGCACCTGGGATTCCCCTCGCGATTTAAAGGCGCAGAGACAACACTGTAACATTTCACATTTCACTGTGAGATTAAGTCAAGTGGATTGGTTATGCTTTACTTTGTGTATTCATGTCAAAGGTGTATAGGACTCACTTTTAGTCAGATTTAGAAATGTGCTTCTGGAACTGAACTCGTTCGTCAGTCGGGTGCTACCTGCATTGTATAGTATTGTTTATTTATTTACTATTTATAGCTGTTAAAAAATAGCTATTCTAAACAGCACTGTATAAATATAATTAATATCTAATCTATAATTAATACAATTAAGATCTGGCAAAATATTCCATTATGAGAACAAATCCAACTTATGAACATGCTCTCGGAATGGAACTTATTTTTAAGTCATGGACTACCTGTCGTACCATTCTCATTCAAGTCACATGACCATGTATAGGTTATGTATCCGATCTAGGACCACATGACCACAAGTGACTCAGATCTGAGCTAAAAAAACATCAGATTTGTGAATTCATACAGCCGTAAAAACAATCTGATCTGTCTCATATTAAGCCAAAAAAAAAATATATCAGAATTTAATCACTTCAGCCTGGGAATGTGATCATATCCTTTGTGTCGGAGCTTTGTGACAGTCAGGACACACAGCTTCCTGGTTTCACTGTAACAGGACGTCCTGCGCAAAGATGTCCACAACTTTCAGTCTGATAAAATTTTTAATTATGTGGTGATATCACAGTTTGCCGTGACAGAAAGTTTTGCAAGTCTTAAACTCCATATCTCTCCTGTGTCTTCTGTGCATCTTTTCTCCAGCCTCATCTCCAAAACGTACCCCTCTCCTACCTTAAGAGCATCGAGACTGCATACAAGAAGACCTTCTTGCCCAAGATCAGGTAACAAACAAAGGAGATTTGTCTCATGCGGCGAACGCATTGAGCTTATGGCCCAATTTTTCCCGTTCACACAGGATGATGGAGATTCTAACTCCATCTGGAGTTTCTACCTTATTATTTCTCCCTAAAAGAAGTTTGCCAAAAGGTCTGGTGTACAAAAGTGTACAAAAAAAAAATAATTCCCTGCTATAAAACCGTCATACACATTTCATTTCATACTTCATGTTTCAATCGTACTGCTGCTGTCGTACCCACACACCATATTTTTACCCTTCTATATTTAATATTTTTATATTTCACAGTTTACAGTTACATCTTCTACATTCTAACCACTACAGCCCGGGAACATCCCACTCTCTATATCTTTTGTAATTTCTGTGTTTCTTCCTCCCCCGATTTTCTTCCTAATTTAGTTGTGTCCAATTCCTCCCCGTCACTCCCACATTAAGGCTTCTACTACCACTCAGTCGGGAGGGCCCAAGCCTATCACATGTTTCCTCCGAACCACGTGACGCCAGCCGACCGGATCTTTTCGCACTGCTCGCTCAGACACCGTTGGGGGCGGCGTAACACACTCGGAGGACAGCGCTATCCGCTCCCTCTGCTTGCGTGAGCTCACTGACGCCCCTGATTGGCTGTAGAGCCGTGATTGATGTGAGAGCAAAATATATGCGCCTCCCATCTCACCCCTGCTGGGAGAGCTCGAGCCAATCAGCTCTCTCCAGGCCCTCAGCTGCGAGAGGCTACAGCATCACCCGGGAATCCAACCAGCGATCTCACTTTACTACTGCGCCATTAAATATTGCCATGTGTCACATAAAATATTTATTTGATAGACAGAACATAGACGGCACAGTGGCTTAGTTGTTAGCACGGTTGCCTTGCACCTCCAGGGTCCGGGTCCGATTTCCACCTCTGTGTGCATGGAGTTTGTATGTTCTCCCTGTGCTTGGTGGGTTTCCTCCGGATACTCCGGGTTTCCTCCCCACACTCCAAAGACTGTTACATCTATTTTTTCGTCTATACTGGGATTGTTAAAGGTAAGCTTTGCTTTTAATGTGAGGCAACGTGGGAAAAACCCATCATGTGAGATTTTGACGGTTTTGGATCTTTAGATTATGGTCGTTTTTCTTTTGTCTTATCCTTATTTATTAATCAGAACCCCAGATTTTTCAAATATCCCTGTTTTGGGATTCACTTTAGTATGAAACTTCACATCATTGTACTGAGATTTGAAGGAATTAAGACGTTCACAAAGCAGCTTTACAAAAATCCAGATGTGGGTTTGTATTTAGAATTCATCCCCATCAGCATCCGATGTGTTCCCCCAGCCAGTGACGCGTTTATTAGAGCATGTACTCAAACCTACCCAACGGCACTAATTGTTCTTGTCTCTAACTTCTAACCGTGGACAGCTAGAACCTTTTGCTAGTTTAAATGTCACATAAAAGTCTGCTTTTATTTCAGTGAGGAGGCTGAAGTGCTCGCTTACGATACAACCCAAGCACAGGACATCGAGAAGGTAACAGCAAAAACAAAATCAAGAGACCATGCTCTTTCAGTAAAACTATGACGAGAACAATTTCTGTTTGTATTTCCGATGTTGTGAGGCCCGGTTGTATAGTTCATACTGATATGTGTGTTTCTCAGATCGCAGAGGATATCGAGTATCTGAAGTTTGAAAAGGGCCCGTGGTTGGAGCAGGATGACGTCACCTTCCACCATATGAGGATCCTGTGAGTGTGTGGTTTCCATGCTGTAGTAATCTGTATGTTGGTATATCCTGCCCTTTCTGACAGACCGTCTGTTGTTGGTCGTGCCGTACCAGTGTGCTGATAAGCAGATGCAACGTGGAGTGTTGGCACACGGTTCCTTTCCATCTAGCATCCATAAATTTACTCCTACATCCGTTTGTTTCTGTAGTGTTGAAGATAAGCAGCGGGTGGCGAGCATGACCTGCATCCCAAGATACATCCCTGAGATCACCATCGGCGCTCACGAGTTTGACAAAGCCTACTACTCATTCAGATCGGTACGTGCACCGTGAATACCCACAGTTAGAACATGTGTGTGTGTGTGCGTGCGTGTGTGTGGGTGGGGATGGAATGCATGGTCACCTCGATTAACTCCCAGACTGTACTGTAGCAGCTCCAGCTAATGCGTTCAGGGATGGTAGAACAACTAGAGCAGAAAAGCAGCAGTCCTTCAAAGTCCTTGAAAGATAATTCAGTGGAAGAAAACAATAAGGACTGGCCAAATGGAAAGAGATGAGTTTTTTTTGTACAATTTTTTTTTTTTTTTTTTTTAGCGCATCATCAAAAATGTATAATATCGTTAGGTCAAATGATTAACCATCAAACTTGAGCTTGTTTTTGTTGCATATTAAATTGCTTCCTCACCTCGTGGGAGCCAGATTTTATTTTCAGCGTGCAGTCTTCAGAAGATTTTTTTTTTTTCCTTTTCTCTTTTAAAATAACCGTAAAAAAAAAAAAATCTGTGAAGATGGATTAAAAAAAAAAGAAAAAAGGTATCTCATTACGCTTCCTAGTATTTTTCACTTTGTGTAGCGGTTTTTCTACGTTTTGTTAAACAGTTTAAGTCTAAGTGCAGCTCTACTCTCTATTCTAGCATTGGAATCTACTCAGAGAATACCTGCACTGAATGGAAATAGTTTAAACGCAACACTGAGTTAATTGATTAAAATAAAGTCCTGCTCTCTGGGTTTATTTCAGGCTTAATTAACTCGATAGTTCAGCACAGCCTTGCCGCCTGACCTAGACTTTTATTTTGATTTATTGATTAGGATCAAAACATCATTCATGACTAACAGAAAGTCATTTAACCATCCCTCTGCATTAATTAAAAGCGCTACGTGTCCTGTACAAAGGTCTAGAGAAATGACCGGCCATGCTGTGGATTCATCTCATCATCTTTGGAAATTATCTCGATAAAAGCAGCGCATCAGGAGACCACCGTCGTGTCTCAGATCGGGGGCTGCATCCTTCAAAGGACGCTGATTACCTCAAAGCGTCACGGCCTTCTTTCCCCTTAACATGAAGCATGCAACAGTGTATTCACAGTCTATTATTCAGTCCAGCGTATCCCTTTGCAGATCGTCTTCAAGCCAGGAAAGAGACCGGAAGAGACTATTGCAGATGCAGGACCCGGGCATAATTAAGATGCATACATTGTTAAAATAAATTATGTAATAAGTAAACAAGAAGATTTTGTGTGAAATCCGCTCCTTGAGAAAAAGGTTTCCGTAAGACTTGGCTTAGCGTTACACGGCGTTAACCAATTCGTCGTCGGAGCCCAGACCGTCGTCTCGGCCTTCAGTAACAACAGAAGCAGTGTGGAAGATGAGGGAGAAGATGAGTGCAGGAAGTGAGGCAGAAACTGGTAATAAATAAGGACAGGTTAGCTTGGCAATATGGCAGTTTTTTTGCTCTCCGACCGAGATCAGTTGTGTGAAAATATGTTCAGAAAAGTTCTAACAAACACTGGCGACACCACAAACAGATTTTACAGTTCACTTGTAACATTTGGTGGGAATTGAACCCGGGCCGTTCGCATGCCAGGTGAGGAATATCTTCTTACCTCCCATTCCCATCCAAGGACCAAACCCATTCATAGCCCTGGATAAAACGGGAGGGTCATGTCAGGAAAGACATCCAGCGTAAATCGTGTGTGTGTGTGTGTGTAAATCGGTGATCTGCTGAGGCGCCCCCTTGTCAGGAGCAGCAGAAAGACCAAGAAACAAAATTCAAATTTTATTTGTCTCATACACAGTATGATATGCAGTGAAATGTTTATACGACCACCCGTGACCTTAGAATCAAGATCATCAATGAGAAATAAATTATGGAATAGAAAAACTTAGTTGCAGAAACAGCAACATACAACATTGTATTTACTGAAATAAAGAGTTTCTATTTATTGCCTACTTTATTTCATTTGACTGAAGGTAAGATCATTCCATTATCCTTATTTATTTAAGGATTAAATAAAATCTTCTCCTGCTGTTTATTAAAAAATGTGGCCTTATAATAGCTCTACTAGTTATTGATATGAAAAAAAATATCCAGCCCTAAAAATTCATCCTGCTCTGTAAGTATACATGGGAACCTGGAACAGTTTGCGCGGGTGTTTAGGTTTTTTTCAAAATTATTTAACTCAATTTGGAAGCCCCGCCCACTCCTACCAATATCCTGTTTATTTACACGTTACACATCTACATTATATTGAATTAAAGGGGTTACATTGAATATATCCTGTTATTTAATGGGCGTTACGGTTGGTACAATTAACAATGTAGTTTTTTTGAGATTGTGTTGTTGTTGTTGTTGGTCTTTCGGCTGGTCTCGCACAACTTGGCACAGGTTTTTACGCCAGATGCCCTTCCTGAAGCAACCCTAGCTCAACGTTAGTGGTTGACGTTCATCTTGTACTTCATGGGACTTTGTGTGCTTTCATGATCTGTTCTTTTCTCGGTCCTTATTTCGTTTTGCCTCCTTGTCAGGTCATTCAGTTTCTAGCAAAACCCATCAATACTCTTCTATAGATAAATAAAGCTGAGTTGCTTTACTGAGTTTATTAGGCTCATCTCTCCTTTTCAAAATCACTGTGTGGTGTAAACCGTTTTTTTCTTTTTTTCTTATTTTTTTCTCCTCGGTTATGATCGTGCATAGAGGTTTTAAACGTGGGGTATGTGGGTGAGGATGTGCTGTAGATCAGAGGGGAGCAAGGAGAACAGTGGGAACATTGTGCACAAACAGATGGTACCCAGCCAGGCAAATTACATCAAACTTCAGCTGCTGTAGCGCATTTCACACAGCATCATGCGCCAAGAGGGCATCAAAACCTGAGCGTTAAGGAGTGGAAGAAAAGTTCGATCAAGGGAACAGAAATTGGCGCGATCCAAAAGAGACGTCCTGTTTGATCTCAGAAGCCTCTCTGCAGATATTTCTTCATCGCTTCTCAAAAATCCACGCTTTTCTAAGGAACATAGTCCAGGATGAATATAAACTAGTGCCTGTGTGAAACATTCCAACAACAGGACTTCATATTTATATTTCTCATAGATGCTTCATATAAGTTCATATTTACTGCAAAAAAAAGGCTTTGGCTGCCTAAATGGCAATTGTTCAGTATGCTGCTAGTGATTTGGTACCATCATCTCTAGCAGAAAAAACATTCGCGGCTGACCTTTAAGCTCGAGCGCTCGGAGAATGGCTTTTCACGAGCCGCGCCTCAACCAGGAGGTGTAAATTACGCCATCGGATGTTTCCGACTGACATTTAATTCCCTTGTATTTTATTGCAATATGTGCGAGGGGCAACGAGAATAAGTAATACAAGCGAATGCCTTGACTTTTCCGTTCAGATGCTCCGGGAAGGTGATCGTCTGATCCTGTTTCATTTCATCACATAAAAAATGCCACGCTTGCTCATTACAGTAGCCAAGAATAATAATCTGGGACTCATTTTTTTGTTCTCATCTGATTATACGTAGTATTGGTTCAGGAAAGAAACAATGTGAAATACCTCTATTCATGGTGGTACTTCTGCTTATACCAACAATTCTTTATTTATTTATTTGTTTTTGACTTGCTAACAGGACTCGTAATAAAACTTTAAAACACAGGACAGCTAAAGAGACTCTGGGAAGCACCAGCAGTTCTCTGATAAACTCTCTGTCCTCACCGGGGAACAGCAATTTCGAAGCGGTTGTTCTCCGACTCAGATTAATGCAGCTCTTCGTTTGGATCAAGCTGTCAGTAAGCCTTGCCCATTAAAAACCCCTACCTCTTACCGGCTTGATCGGTGTTGGCAAAACGATCCCTGAGAGGCCATTTGTCTGACTTTACCGAACATTTAAGAAGAAATGAGAGCTATTGTGAACTTGTGCTAACGCCCGTGGGGGAAAAAAAAAAAAAAAAAAGAGTTTACTTGCTTTTGTTACAAACTGCTGAGTCCACATTGAGAATTTAATACTCCAGCTTTCCATCTTCACACCTCTGAACGGTTTCCTGCCCTCGCTCTTTCAAAATAGATGCCTTTTTTTTTTTTTTTTTCATTTTGTATCTGTTTTAGATTCAGGTGTCGTACTGTCAGAGCGGTGCGTATTTATCACTTGCCCAGACAAGATAGCGTGTACGGGCTATTAGCTTTTTATTCTGAGTTGCCCAGAGGACAGGTAGGCTCCAGAGGCAAGCTCTCGGCACTGTTTTTATCTTCTCTCATCAAACAAGCGGCGATTATAAAATCCTGACTCACTGTCGATGTTTAGAAAAGTAAAATTTTCTGTATAAAATGTACAGTATATGCTTAAATGTAATGCGCTTCCCATTTAGTGCTCATCTCTGTGATTCACCTTTTTCGAGAATCAGAATTGCAGGAAATATTCATGATGAGTCACCTGATCAGGATATCGAACATTTCTCGATTCATTCACATTTATAATGAGCTTCATCACTTCTGGATCGGATTTCCCATTGATTTTGGAGCATGACTTTAGGGATTTGGGTTCATTCAGCTACAAGCGCATGATGCCTCAGTACTACACTCTCACCCATCAGCCCTTGCTAACGATCCACATCCAGCATGTACGAGAAGCCCGGGGTAAAAAAAAGAAAAACTGGCGCATAGCAGAGGTCGGGTTGTCGGCGCCACCAAGAGCATACAGCGGTGTCTTCTGTCTTCAGACAAACTCCGTAATGGCATGCATCTCAATTGTATGTAAGTAAGTAAGTGTACAGCATGTACTGTATTGTACAAAAAATGTACAGAGCTGTAAAGTTGTCCATGCTACATTTACATGCAGACGTTCTTATCCAGTGTGACTTACATAAGGGCTTCGAAGTTTCATTATACTGGTTCACTAGGCTCATAACACTGTTGGGAAGGATTTTTACTTATTTATTTTTTGGGTGACGGGTTGGGAAGGGATGCAGGGTTAACCCAGATACCTAAGAAACGAAAAGGTCTTTAGTCATTGCATCAATGACTTGGCTGTATGGACATCCAGCACCTAGGAGGCAGGACAGAGTTTGCCACCTATTTGTCAGTTGTTTTGGACTGTGACATAATGGGTCAACTGGAAAAAATAATAACAAGCTAAAAAGGGCACATCGGCACCTATCGTAGCGGAGTCGAACATACTGCGGTCAATAAATCGATTCCCCTGCCCAGCAGTGTCTCAGCATACGAATTTAATCCCAGTCCTGAGACGAGTTCTTAGGGTGAAGTTTTGTATTGTGAAACGCATTTTCCTATAGGAAATAATGTAAATGCAAATAATCTGTTCCAGCCACCGATAAAGCTTACCAGTATTACCAATTTCCAACACAGTAATTATATTTTTGCATATAAAAACAATAAAAAAACATTTAGAAAAGACACGTGAATTAAGTAAAATATAGAATAAATAAACATTAAACCTCATTTAACCTTAATGTATGATTCCTCTTGGCACCGGCTGCTTTAAAAACCGTACTTGGAAAAAAAAACAAAAAGAAATGTTGCTAACATTCTTGGGACCCATGGTTCTCTGTCCTCACTAAATCTAAAAAAGAAAAAAAAAAGTAAACAAAATTTCAGCTCCTAAGGCAAAATTCATGAGACGGGGCATTCGTATGCCAAGGTGCCACTATATAACCGTAGCTTGACTTAACTATGTATCCAAACTTGAATCAAATGAGGGGTCATAAACTGCAAGACATGAAGAAGGAAAAAAAATTAAATAAACCAATGAACATGGATGCAAGACAGGCAGCGGCAGTTTAAATTTGCACATCTGCACTGAGAAAGAAAATCGCTATTGTTCCTGTGCATGTGACTTCGTGCTTCTTCACTTTCATGGTGAACTTAATTTTTTTTCTTTTTGTTACTTACATGCAAGTAGTCATGCTCACAATGAAAGAATGAATGAATGGAGACCTAAGTGTGGTGGGTGAAGGATCCCACCTCCTTTATGATTGTTGGCTATTGTTGGCATTGATTCTTGGTGACTAGACGCGACAGCATCCAGAAAAAGAAAAAAAAAAAAAAAAAAAGAATGTTTAATGTACTGCGACTCGTGTTGGGAGGAATGTTGTCAGTCTGCTCTCCTCACACACTTGCCAATTCGAGCCTGTACCCCAATACACTTAGATTCCTTGTGCCAACTTGCCACGCCAACTGGCTGCAACTTGTGCTGACTGGTGCAGACTAACACTGAATCCTATAGAAAATCCTGTCTAAAGCCGTGTAGTGTAGTCCCGGCCTTAGCTTACTAATTAGCTTGTGATGTTTTTCCTACATGCTTTAATCTAAGAAGTTTGTTTCCAGTTATAACATTACAATGGCTAATTTCTCCACCCTGATTAGACAATAAAAACTCATTTGCACTTTACTTAAGGTTTCTTCATAAATGAGTACAGGAATTCATCTGTCCTTCCAGGTACTTATGGTAATTTACGCTGCCTATCACCATCCATTTGATGATGCATTTTCTTTTGAAAGAGGAAGTCATGTCAAAGGGGAATGGATAGATTTCCAAAAAGAGCCAATAGAGCTCTCTGTGTAATCACGTTATCCGCAAAAATTCACAATTATTTTGTCGATCATTCATGCCTGACGCAGACGTTACCTCCAAGCCAAATAATCATGAACGTGTCGAGAAACCAGACAATGATGTATGCTGAGAAACTCCAGCCATTGGATATTACTGATTTTTATCAACCTCCAGCTGGTCTTTACAACACTTGAGGAGAGTGAACTAGCAGATTTAAATTAGACAGTTATCTCATCAGGGATTAATTAATTAGGGTTAATATTAAACTATTATTTACACTCAAAAACCCAAGAAACAAAATCGAATGTCAATCAGCACCAAGAATTCAGAAGGCAATGATGTAAAGTCACCATTGACCCACACTAGGGCCTCCTTTGTACATCCAGCGAGTCTAGCTGTGGCCAGGCATGGTTGAAAAGTCCCGTGTATAACCCTGCAATACCGGCAGCAGCATTTCCGGCTGTCCGCTTTCTCAAATGACCTCGTAGAATTAGCCTGTCTCGTCTTGGCATCACCACACTTGGCCATCCAGGCGTAGAGCGATCAGCAGTGGAACCTGGAATCTGGATTCCAAAGCCTGGAAATGGTTTTCCTGGCAACTGTAATCCGTCTGGCGATGTCTCGTTGTGTTGCACCAAGCTGAAGCGGTCCGATGGCTCTCTCTCTCTCTCTCTCTCTCTGTCTAAATAGGGAATGATCTCGTGAGGACAAAATGCACAATCAGAACGTTTGCCTTACTTTTGATACCAAGACTGGACTTCATCACATGGCAAATTTTATGCACATGTACGGCACCTCTTAAAAAGATATGAGTTTAGTCATCCATGATAAACTAACGCTCTACTAAAAATGATGGTAATTTGACCTTACCTAAGTATATAAATTAGATTTCAGGTTTTTGTAACAGTAAAAAAGGTTGTTTCTTTTGCCCGAGTATAATAAAATTCAAACACAAGTGAAACATTCTTAAATCTACACAAACCTGAATATATTTCCTAAAATAGGTTTACAACACATCAAGTCTAAGATCATTAAGCTAATTTCTAGTCAAATATTTCTAAAATTATGTGTAAAAATTCTATTTTTAAAGACTTTTGCTTCTATTAAGCAATAAATTTCTAAAACTAGCAAAATAGCCAATAAACGACTTCTTCAATTTTTAAGTAAAATTTGGTTTCATAAGCCTAATAATCTTATCTTAATAATCTTATATTTGGCTTGTAATCTTTTTTTTTAAGAAAATGTAGATGAATTGAACTATCAAGATATATTTTCGCTTGCCAAGATACAATTTGTTTTTTTTTTTGCTGTATATGTAATGCTAATGAGAACATATGAACAATTCAAATGAACCCCTTCACATAGTCTCTAAAAAGACAAGCACCAGTGAGACACCAACAGGGGCTGTTAGACCTGTGACCAGGATTTTCTTTGTCTCCTTGCTGGATGGCTGCTAACGCTAATTTGTTAGCAGAAAACTGATAAAACTGTCTCCCAGGTTTTTGACCTTGTGTCTTGTGGCGTCTCTCTACATGGCTATTGCGCGGTACCTGTCCGGCATTGTAGTGAAAAAAAAAAAAAACGCAGACAGGTCACCAGACAAAATGGCGGCTGGTTTGGTTTTACATTGAGTCTGACGTCCCATGCAAGAGCGCTGTAGCATTCGATAATCAACATGTCCCACCAAATCTAAACAGATGTAACTTAAAGGCTGCACGTTTCGATAATTTCAGCTGAAGAGCGATACGATGTGCAGTTCGTTTACAGAGCAGGACACATGTGTTCTAGAGAGTTTAGGATGCAGATCGAATGAGTACAGGAAACTGTTGTTTAGAAAGACTTGGGAATTGATCACCGATATTATGTTGTTTTTTTGCTTTAGCTTCCAGGGAAGCAGTACGCAGAGGGTTACAACGCAGACGCAGGAGACAAAGGCATCTGGCTGAAGTGAGAACCTGGCTGAAGGAAAAGCCATCTAGAGGATGGAGGATTCTCCATCATGCTGCTCTCTTATTTGTCCACATCATAGAAGAGCGATAAGTTAACAGGAAATGTAATGCTGTTCTGTAAATGTTATTAAATAAATGGTATATGTTCAAAATCCCTCGTTTTTTTTCAGCAGCTTTATTTCAGGAACATACTCGGTGGAATTTCATGAAATAAAAAAACTTAAAAGAAAACACACTGAGAGGCTTTGTGGTACTTAGCATTCAAGCACACTTCGAAAAACGATAGAAATACGGCCATGAAGAAACGAAATCTGCTTTCATCTCATTTCAGTGCACCAAGACGGTGACTAATCGCCCCAATTAAAAGTCGCTTTCGAGACGCGCAACGAAAGAGAGCTCGCCACAACTCATTAGCCACCCGAAACCACTCGTTTCTCGTTAGTCCCCAGTCCTCCCCTCCCGAAGATGCTATCTTGGGCCGGTCTGCGGCTTTTCTTTAGTTTCTCGGCTGCCAGGAAGAATGCTGATCCAGAAATAGCGGTGTGCCACTAGTGATTAATTCCTGTCTTTTGTCTGCCGAAGAGGCTTCAGATTACCATAATCAACTCGTGATTGCAAGTGCTGATACTTCTTCCTTCCACACATACAAAAAAAAAAAAACTGATTATTCATGAAGCTCTCCAATTACGCTAAAGAAGTTAGACGTATTTATTTATTTTTTTAAAAAGTGCCGTACTCGTAAGACACCGAGCAATCAAATGGCTTTGATCTGCGCATGGCAGAATATCTGTGTCTCTTTGATGGTGCAGAAGTGCAGCCAGGTCCTGAGATGAGTGATTGGGTAAAGGATACGAGTAGAATAATGATGTGGAAAAATGGGTTTGTAGAAAATCCTCCGTATGATTCTGCAGCCACTTGAGTTGAGCCTGCGGTGAACATTGGGGGAAAAAAAAAAAGACATACAATCTGCTATTAGGAGAGACAGAGGGTTTAGAATTGATGATTTGTTCATGCTGGAATGTGGAACGCGACCGTGAAATGTGTCTCATTCTTCTTCTTCTTATGGTCTTGTTTTTGGGACCTGAGAATAACACTGTGAAGGAAGCACCTCATGTTACATTGTACTTTCCGTTTTGGGATTAAAAATCTGCATTTCTTTCCAAATAATAAAAAAACAGGTTTTAATGTCTAGAATCTCAAAAGGTGCGTACTGTTCATCTCCAGTTGTTGTTGATCGATGAGAAACCACTGGATGGCAGACTTCATACACACTTCAAAGATCAATCCAAGTTGTTTGTTTCTGGTCCTTGCAATATTCTCAACTTGCCAAATGAGGGCACTGTTGAGACTTTTTTTCATTTCTTTTAAAAGTAAATCTAAAAAATATCACTGATTCATGCTTCATGGTGCACAAGAGCCCCACCACACACACACACACACACACACACTTCTTCCCTTGCCCCTCAGCTCGTGCCTTAGGTATAGCTAACATTTAAGAGGCTTTTATTTTGACAGTGCTCTTTTAAATATATAAATATTTCATGGCCTGCGATCTCTCTTGGTTGTTATTTTAGCTCTGCTGCACTTGCGTCAGATGCTGCAGCGTAACTCGAATAATAGCTGAAGGGGGGAAAAGAGAAACTTTCATTTTGGTTAATAATAACAAGAAGACATCAGGCACTTGAGTGCAGGTCTGCGGGAACTGAGATCCATTAGTGTTTGCACTCGGTAAGGCACTAAAAACAAGCAAAAATGCTGCGCTATGCTTTTACAGGACAATAATCAACGGTAAGTAGGTATGACCAGAAATGGTGTGACCAGAAGTACTGTTACCCGCTTTATTTTTGTTTCATCTTCAGGGAAGACTCTTACTGAACATTATAAACCTGACACTGGAGACCCCTTCCATAAATGTTGCAAAGTTTGCATTTTTTTTTTAAAATTTTAACACATAATTGAAAAATGATCAATAATCGATTAATCATTAATTATCAATGGTAACGATGCACTTTTTTCATTTAAAAAGGTTATTATAGGTAGACACTCAATTCGATGTATTGTATGATGTTTTTTCTCAAGCAGCTACACTACCAGTCCAAAGTTTGGACACACCTTCTAATTCCATGGTCTTTCCTGATTTAGATTTTTTTTTGCTTTGCAAAACCATGTCGAAGGCGTCCCAAATACACAATAATCTGCTTTGAACAGTTGATTTTGAAATTTATCTGCTACTTAAACTCTGCACCGCCTTCATAACGGCTCTAATCTTAGTTGCTGTTAATTGGTTAATTGGTGATCTCTGAGGCTGGTGACTCTAAATGAGCTTCTCCTCTGCAGCAGAGGTAAGTTTTGGTCTTGCTTTCCTGCGATGGTCTTTATGAGAGCCAATTTCATCATGGTGCTTAATGGGTTTTGCACACCCACTTGACACAATACTATTCTTTGCAATAACTATTCCAGAACAGAAAGTATCTAATAAACACCGAATTGCTGTGTAACTTGTGTTGTTTGTTTGAACCTCTTTCGCTGCCAAGCTTGAGTTCTACACTCCAGTTCAGTAGGTGGTGGTATTGCACCAACTGCTTATAAACTCACATGATGAACTGAAACTCTGACCCAACGTACACAGAGAATGCAAGTTGAAAGCCTACCAACAAAAGATTAAGTGACACAATTGAAACTAATTAGTTATGACCAAACTGCTTAACCAGAAAAAAAAAACTAGACGTGCCAGCGACCTTGTTCACGTGGAATTTAACTGCACACTCATAAGCATGTTTTAAAAAATGTACAGCGCCACCTCTTGAATTTTGAGATGATTTTTTTCAAGGTCGATTTTTTTTATTTATTTATTTATATCATATAAGTGTGTTTTATTCATTGAAATTTTAAATGTGCATATTTTCTCTTCCATTTTCACCTCAAGCTAACACCTGTAAGAACCCCATTAAAATTCTTGCAGTTTTTACGTGTTGCACGCACAAACAGAAAAAAAAAAAAAAAAGTGTTCTATTACTCATCTGACGTCTCCTCAAATTATTTTTTCAAAATATCTTTAATGTACAGACACCCCAACTTTTTTGAGACAGTTTTATTATATGTGGAGATACTGCATATATCAATTGTGAAATGTTGTGCAAAACAAGCGTTATAAGTTAATACATGTTTAAACTATTACATTTTTAAGATTTATATAATTTTTTTTATTGATCAACAAATAATCATTAACATTCCTAATATCAACAATTACACAGTTTCTATGCAGGATCTATAGTCCACTAATCAGACTTGAAATTTCACCACTGATGTGGTATAATGAGTTTTAAATGGAATGACTTTTCTGATCGGGTCGCAGTAGTTTGGAGAACCGCGAGGCCTCTGTCTATGTCACACTCCGCTTGGTTTAATCCGGTGTGACATTACCATCTGAATTGTGGATTGTTACAGGCAGCTTGTTTGGGAGTGGAGAATAAATGAGCAGGCTGGAAAGATAAACAAAGCCTGTGTTGCAGTGTTGACACACAATGGACACAGAGAAGCATGACAGACCGCATGAACAGCTGTCCCAGGCGCTTAGCATAGCGTGGAAGATTGAGAACTGATCTCTGATCCTCTTTTCCTTTAGATGTGATTAGGGAAAAGCAGTGTGAGTAGGTCACTTTTGCTGATAAATGGATGTACCTAAAATATATGGAGGCGCTGTTAAACTCTAAATTTGTTTTGCTCTTTAGTGGGCATTTCTGCTTTGCTAGTCGACTGTGAGTGTGCAATGAATTCAAATGGCTCCTCCAGCAGCCCTAATAGATGCTCTGATAATCCGCTTTTAACTGCCAGACATCTAGCTTTTCCTGTTAACGCAATGGAAATGGATTGTGCTTCGCAAATCCGTCAGCAGAAAGAGCATTGCGGGGCTGGTGTATACTGGAAATCGTGTTTTTAACATTGCATATTTAGACCTGGCTCAGCTGGATGGCAAATTCCACATCTTTATGTTTTTTTATTATTATTATTATTATTTATTTTTTTTTTTTTAAATAAACAATCTGCACTTTTTGATATCAGTCTGATATCAATCTCACTCCCAATCAATCTCAATACTAAGATGAAATAAGTTAGGATCTGCACCTAGATCACTAAAGATATGGTTTCATACTTCTATACATCAGATCAAAAGTTTACACACACACACCCATCATAAACATGAATGTCATGGCAAGTGCTCTCAGTAAGCTTTAAACCGGTCCTTTTCTGGGGCAGGATAATTGTAAAACATATTTTTAATAGAAGAAAACACCAATAATTTGCACCAAACATGTTTGTATTATTTCAACACAGGGTCAAAATTATACATGTTCCAAAATTATAATCTCCCACTTGGATTATTTATACAGTGGTGTTAAAACCCCTGAAATTTTCTAACCCCAAGCACAAGCCCAAGGTTAGTGATGATGACTACAGCTGGTAGCTTCTCAGTACCAACATGAAATGGGTTTGTTTGGAAGCACGTACTGGCCAACACACAGTCCAAGAGGATGGTAGATTTCCACATGTTGGAAATGTCTCTCGGAGACATTTCTAAACAACTGCAGATTGCAAGAAAAAGTGTGACAACTTTGCTGAGATCCGGATAAAGACCCAGACTCTCACTCAGCTTGGAGGAAATTGGGTTCTGATGGTCAAGAACCAAAAGGGCACGGGCCATCCGGATTGAACTCTGAGTCGCTCAAACACCATCGACACTGTTTACATTTTCAACATGAACGGAAAGACTGTTATACAACTTCAAGCTCAAATAAAAGTTTGCTGCTGAGCACATGGACAAAGAAAAAACCTTGTGGATAAAAGTTTTGACCAGAGGTAGGTTTGGCTGGTGAGACGATCAATCCCAAGAGGAATGTACAGTGGGACCTCGGCATACAAATTTAACCCACTCTGGAGACGAGCTCTTAAGGCAAAGTTTTTATGCAGAGGTACCGCTGTAATTGTTTTAACTGTAAAGCGTGGTGGTGGTAGCATCATGTTTTAGGGCTATAGTGGAAAGAATAACAATGGAGGTGGACTACCTTAGGATAACCTCAAACCATCTGCTAGAACATTAGCACTTGGCAAAATGTAAGAATTCTCATACAAGTAGCTCATTAATCAAGCAGGAGCTATAGTGGTAGTGTCACCACCCTTGTATTTTTTTGGATACAAAAGAATTGACTTTCTGTTCCAATACTTTTGAAGGGAGTTTGGGGGGGGGGGGGGGTTGTGTGTGTGCATGTCTTGTTTTTTCTTCTGTTATGAATTTATTTCTTTCCCCCTTGCAACAAGATCTTTAAAAATCCTTGCAAAGGGAATCCGTGACCTTGCGAGGGTCATAAATGATGAGGACTCATCTTAATATCCAAAAGTATTTCCTTTCTTTGTCATCTGAGTACGCTTTAACTTTCTCTGGGAGCTGTCTAGAGGATTTGCACTCTCTGCTCCACCTGGAAGTCCTTGGCATTTGCGGTGTCCTTCAAAAACGAAAATGGAAAAAGATGAAAAAAGAATGAAGAGCATGAGAAGAAAGCCCTCGGCTACAATTTCACGGACCCGGTGTCGAAAATGGGCGTCTTTTTCTTTTCCTTTTGACAACGTTCCATTTTTAATTTTTTTTTACTGTCACTTTAATCATATTTCATACATGGTTTTAAATGAGTCATTAACATGCAGGCGGTCATGTGATTTGTGGAACTTTCCATCAGCGTCGACATGAGGTCACCGTCCGCGGTCTGCTCGCTGCTCCTGAAGCGGGAATGCACCAGAGGTGCTCTTTTGTTCTGGCGTTGTGTGTGTGTCACACGGCTATAATTTCCCATCATGTAATTGAGTAATTAGTGCAATTTCCACAAAAAAAGAAACATTATATAAACAGCCATTTCTCCTCATAGCAGTGTTAATGGACTTTAGTGCTTTCCCTTCACCTCCAGAACAGTATTTTTCTTTTTGTGGAATTTTAATATCAGAAATCCTGCATTTGAATTTGTTCCAATTTAAATCACACATGATTTACTGCTGATCAAAACTGGCAAAGTATTCACATCGCTGTCAGGATGTTTTCTTTTTTTCCCCCTTTTTTTTTTGGTAGAAGTACACTTGGAGGCGGCTGTGATAAATTGATGCGGTTATGCTAATGACTTTGGCTTCACAGCTTTATAAGCTACCTGTCAGTATCAGCCTAGGATCTTACAAATTGTAGGAGTAAACAGGATTTTTCTCTCATTTATTAGGACCACTTTCTACAGAGGCTGTAGTGATCTCCTTTAAGTCTGATGACTTCATCAGTGCAATTTAATTGTAGACTAGTCTAGTAAGAATGACCAAGTTTTGAAACAGATTTTTTATTTATTTTTATGCAAGACCAAACAACGAGTCGGACAAAGTGTTAACGATGTACGATCATCTAGACACACGGCTGAAAAGGCAAAGTCGATGTTGATTTTTTTTCATTATCAGCGAGAGTAGAGTGAGTGGAGCTGGAGGCCACATCACATCCTCCCAGAAAATCTAATACATTCAGTGCGAAAGCCTGAAGTTGAGAAATGATAACCGCTGCTCTTTTCCTGTCTGCCACTTCTTCCAAGCGAAGTGTCCCTCCGGCTGTCGTTCATATGCTGCCTCGATCAAACCCTCATACGGCGTGAGCACCTCTCAGAAATCTGATTAAGTGCACAGGTGATGCACCGGACTGACCCGAATTGAAGAGTTTCAAAAGGTCAGCTTCACACCGAAGCTAATCATTTTCTGAATGTGGAAAATCCAAAACTAACTTGGTTCCTTGCAGATTTAGCAGGTTGAACCATTTAATTTATGGCAAGTTTAGAAAGCAGTATTATATCTCATACAGGATATAATACCTCATGCATAATTTGCATTGAACAGACAGTGTGTTCTAAACAAATACAGAGAATATTATGACACTATTTTCAAAAGATTGCAGGTTATAGAGACTAATCCTGTCTTTTTTTTAACCAGAAGCTGAAAGTCTTAAATACTTCCTGACCTCTGACCAGGAAAAAAAAAAAAAAAAAACGCCCCCTCAACTCGGAAATCCTGCTGCGGAACTGTGAATGTACTTCTCAGCTCTGAGTTCAGCGAGTTGATTATGAAACAAGGTAGCACTACTTACCTTCAGATGAGTTATACTGTATAGAAGTACGGTATTTGCTTTGGCTCAGTCAACATATACAGACATATACAGGACGCTCGTTAAATCTTACAGGTCAATCTTACAGGTCAGTCTACACAGGTCAATGTTTTCAGCGGAAAAATACACCGCTTGTCAAATTGCTATATATATATATATATACTGGAACCAGCATTAACCTTTTTCTCAGTTTGATCTACACTAGCTCTTCTGTTGGATTGGACTGCATAGACCAGCCTTCACTCCCCATGTGCATCAGTTAGGCTTGGCCACTCATGACCCTGTCACTAATTCAGTGGTTTAACCTTCCTTGGATCATTTTTGGTATGTCCTGACCCCTGCAGCCTGGTACCATCCCACAAGAGCTGCAATTTGGCCCTTCTCACAGTAGATACATTTTCAATATCTCGTTACAATGGCGGCTGGAAGTGGGTGCGATATATGAGGCAGCAAGTAAATGATTTGAGTGACTTTGACAAGGGCCAGATTGTGATAGCTAGTCAACGGGGTCAGAGCAACTCTAAAATGGCAGCTCTTGTGGGATGTTCCCAGGCTGCAGTGGGCAGGACATAACCAAAAGGGACCTTTGGAAGGAAAACCGATGAACTGGCGACAGGGTCATGGGTGGCCAAGGCTCAATGATGCACATGGAGAGGGAAGGCATGGCTCGTGTAGTCCGATCCAATAAAAGAGCTAGTGTCCTGTACAGTATATCAAACTGGTGAAACGGTTAATGCTGGTTATGATAGATAGGTATCAGAACAAAGCAAAGCGGAGTGGCAGGTGGTCATAATGTTATGGCCGATCAGTCTATACATTTCTGTTATTAATGATTTATTCCTCTTTTATTTCAGTTATTACGCAATTCCATTTTGAATTAACTAAAAAGTGTAATGTTCTATCATAAAGCTATTCCTATAATGGAAAACTTGTAGACAAACTGGCTTACAGAGCAACAACACCAGAGACTGAAACATCCATTCATCCATTACCGATACAGCTTATACTGTGTAGAGTTGCAGGGAGACTGGAAAGGATATCCCAGGGATCTTAGGACTCAAGGCAGGGGTGCCAACCCATCACAGGGCACAAACACACACACACTCAATCACACCATGGGCAGTTTGGAAATGCTAGTCAACATAGACCACATGGCTCATGGACTGTGGGAGGAAATCCACCAAACACACAGATGGGAGGCAAGATTCAAACCCCAACCCTCCTGGAGGTGCGAGGTGATGGAAAAAAAAACGTTCACACAAAGCAATCTGTGCATCTCCAGCATTTTTTCCCCCCACTCTACTCTCGAATGGCGTCTTGATTCCGAGTTTTATCATGTTAAGCTCATGAAACCATGGATTTGGTGCAGGATAACACACATCGACATAGCCAGATGTGACTGATGACCTTAATGTGGTAATCCAGTATGCCACGTATGTTTTACCATTCAATGATGGCAGCTTCACACACACACACACACACACACACACACAGGATTCAGTTGACTACAGTGTTGATCCCTGCTGTCATCAGCCCTAAAGCTGTAAACTACAGTTGCGCATCTTGCTGTGACAGGCTTCCAGATGAAAAGCACCGTGTTCGCGCTTGAACTGGATAGCTAGGGGGCGTTAAGAAATTTACATACTTCAGGAAGACCAGGAAATAATAAAAGATGCTTCAAGGGGCTGGCATCAGCTATATGTTTGCCGTGTTTTCTATTCTTTTCAAGTGAACACCAAAGGAGAGACTGAACAAAAACCTACAGGATACGGTAGTGCTTCAAAAGACAGATTTGGCTGTTAATGAAAAAGCAGCTGAGCCTTGTTTGGAGAAGATACACAGCATGAGAGCACCTGGTACCAGTCGTTCTAGTATAATGATGCAAGACAAATGGATTCAACTGATATTAGAAGACTTCCCGCTCAAACCCGAAGTCAATTTTTGAGTTTGCAAGTCAGTGTGTGATCTACAGTAGCACTCAAGAGCACCATGGACAGCAATTAGTCTGTAATTAACTTCATTTTAAATCGTTTTTTTGTATCTTTAGGGTTTATCAAGACTTTTGTCTGAAACGGCAGTCAGGACACAAACTCACAAAATGCAAATCTATCTCATAGGATTCAACCATGAAATGGAACGTTCCAAGGGAATCACCTGAAGCGGAGCTCCGAGGCTGGGAGACTTCCTGCTTGCTTATCAAACACTCTTAGCCTACGGACTGATCTCCACCAGCCGTCAGAGCTTCAGCAACGGATGCGAACAGCTAAACCGATCAGACTTTTTTTTTTATCAACTTTGCCGAATTATCGGTCTCTCTAGCGGCCCAGGTGTTTTATATCCTAAAGCGCTTTCTCTGAATGCACTTGATTTCACAAACACTTTGGTGATCTAAGCCTTAAATAGAAATTTTAATCATGTTTCCATATGTTAAACACGGAGGCTCCGAGAGGGAGAAATGACTTTAGGGAATCCATGAAAATCCAGTTAATTTGCTCCCTGGCCAGAATTAAGCCCTGAGCTCTCATAAATTACCATTTCATTAAGATGCAGAAGGCAAGCAGATTTAAATATGCATGATTTTCCCTCCCCTCTTTGATTAGATTTTAATTACATGGCTTTGTCTTAAACAAATGGAGGGGAGGCATCGGTATAAAGGAGCTATTTGTTTTGAGGGAAAATGAGTGCACCTGAGAGGTAGAGAGGAGAACGATCATTCAGTAGAAGAGACAAAAAAAATGACCCCGGGGACCTGGGCTTTGTCCCACCAGTTTTGAAAAAAAATTATACATATGATAAAAGAACGAGGGGTTACAATCACAAGCCCCACCGTTGCACATTTGTTCATGCTTTGTCAAGGAGCATACGAGTTTTCCTTTGCTCTCGAGATTCAACTCTTCATCAATGCAGAATATTTCATGACCTTTAACAAAAGGACATAAGTCAATCGTACAAACAGAATTACGCATACAGGCTGAGGGTTTTGCCTCATAAGGAATTGAAATACGCATGAAAATCATTCCGTTTTTAATTCAGTCTGTCACCTTGCCTCGGATATGATTTGAGGACACGGAGTCGGCTGCAGTCATGACTTCCAGAACAAAAGAGAATCAATTTGGAAAGTCCATGCTTGTCTATAATCTGGTTCCGGACCATATTTCTATTTCTGCGAAACACAAATGGTCATCATGTTTTGCGAAATCGCTTCACCGGGAAGCAATATTAGGCCAAGGATTTTGAATAGATCCTCAGAGAGCGACTTTAAAGACCCGGCTTTGCATCATCCCTGACATCTTGTACTTGCATTATGACGGAGTTTTAATGTCGATAGATTGAAAATCCCTCAATGTTCTCATTTAATATTATGCGCTGAACCCTGACTCGAACCGCACACATATTAACTGGCCTTTTTCGGGAGCTCCGAGCATCTGTCGCCTCTAAATGAATCGTGACCTGCCCGATTTAAGTCGCCGCGTGGGAGCTGTGTGCCTTAGGCAGGGTTTTTACAGAAACTGGGACGTTGCTCATTAATTCCTATACACTGCAGGAATTCTGACGTAACACCTAAATAGGTTTGTTGTCCCCAACCTGGCCTTTTTCTTTTTTTTCTTTTTTTTTTTTTTCCCTGAAAAGCTTGTGCAAGGGTAACATGGTGTTATGTGTACCTGCATGTGTTTCTTGTCATAATTAATCTGAGCCATGATGAATCAAGCAGGCTGTCATCGAAGACACATTGAACATTACAACTATTATGCTGCCGTATTTACCAGCACATTTTTGATGGTTTATTTTTGACTAATCCTAAAATTGAATGATAGTATATATTAGTTACTTATTTAGGACTACTGTATACGCATGTATGAATATTTAAACTCAAAATACAACACTCAGAAGGAATGAGAAAAGCATGACCTTTTCTTCTCCCACCTTTTTTCCCCCACTTTTGCAACCCAATCATGTTTGCATTGGGTTTCTCTTCTTGATTTTTTGGGGGGAAAAATTCAAGATTCTGGTGATATTTATTACAAGAAACCAAACACATTTCCAATAAAAGACTATAAATACTATTTATATGTCTCCAAAGATTAGAGATTATCACTACCCCCCACCCCCCACCACACACACACACACACACACACACACACAAGTAGATTTATTTACTGCATTTATATGTTGCTGCTGTGGAAAAGTCCTTAATACGAGACCCATAAGGCAGAAATAGCTCGAAATGTCTTTATTGTTAGTTATTGTACTGTATTTCTGCTGTCATGGCAGATTTATTTCTGGTCTCCACACAACACAAAGCTATTTGAAGCATCAATGTTGTATTTAAGGATGTATTCTTTTTTAGAGGAAGGCTGCAGAAAGATACAACCTCACGCACTACTCGGGTACACGTCCACTTTTGACTGCTTTTGTTCCTTTTCTCTTATAAAGTATTTAGTCTGTGGCTTTGGGCTCGTCCTTGCACCAGACAAGCGTGAGAGAAATTTGTAACAAACTAAGTTTTCTACTTTTTGTCCTTTTCTCGCACTCTGCTTTAAAGAGAGATTTCTTCCAGATTTGATGCTCTGCTATAACACGTTCCCCTTAAAAAACTTTTTCGAAAGCTTAAGCTGCAGTCTGTTATCTGCTTCTATTATCTAAAAACATAAACACTTAAAGTTTGCTAATGTATATTCATTTACTCAGTGCTGTTTTCTGGCCCGGATGTGGCTGTAATAAGGTCCGATAAATCAGCTCTTTCCTCCAGTAATTGAGCCTTTTGGGGATTCTCAGGCTCCACGTAATGGCTCTCTTAAACACACTGATTAAGATGACAGTCTGCGCTGACTCGTCCGATATGCCCGGGCGCTTCCCTGGATCAGCAACCACAAGCTTTATGCTTTCTTCTAATGACTCAGTGGGCCTAGTGTACAGTAGCTCAATACATGAATGGAGTTAAAAGAGTTCTGGATAAAATGGAGCCATTTCTGTAGCATTGCACATTGCTGATGTTTGCATTTGAAGAAAAGAAAAGAAAAGAAAAAACTCACTCTGTGTCAAAGTCATGTGTAACTTTAGTGCACACTTGTAACAAGGCTAAATGATGAGATCATTAAAAAGCAATTCATGTGCACTGATGGATGGGATGAAAGTGACTGCTGTCAAAGCTTGCGCTGCTTAGCTCATTTTCGTTATCTAGTTTCATTTGATTGCTCCAATACCAGTCCCAACTCCAAGAAACCCAAAAAAAGGCAATTCAACAGACTAATAAATAATAATAATTAGTACTTTTTTCTTTACTAAACATTTCTGCATGCTTTTTCAGCTGCTGGGGACAGAGCACAGGGTCAGCCAGGATACAGCACCCATGGAGCAAGTAGGGTTAAAGTGCCTTGCTCAAGGGTTAAACAGTGGCGACTTGCTTAGAAAGGTGCTAACTTGGAGCTCGAACCCCTAACCTTCTGATCAGAAACTCAGCAACCTACAGCTTTAACTGTTTGAGGGACCATAGCCCCTGGTAATAAATGGGATCAGTCAATAGTTATTTCTTTGGTACTCCGGAAAAATTTAGTGCCAAAATATGCATTTCTAGAATGACCACTAGGAAAATGCTTTCCAAAAGTGAGTCAATCGCCACAAAGCCCCATGTTAAAATTTCCAACTTTTCATCAGAAATAAACATATTTACAGCCCAGTACAAACAAAAAACAGTTTGGGTCTCCATAGCTAGATTTTCCATTCATGAAAACTGTACGCTGGTGAATTTGTATGTAACTCATTGGTTAAAATCATATTATGCCATAACATTATACATAATTTGGGCATGGGGCATGAGTTAACCAGCTTAATCATTGTGGTTAAACTTACTACTAAAAAAAGGTAGCATCAATCCAATGCAAAGCAACATTAGCGAATCAGTTAACTTTAGCCACCTTAGCTAAAGCTAAGCGTAAGTAGGCGTGTTCCAATTAATAACCAGTCTCTGTTCATTCCAACATGCCAAGATGGTGATGACCAGAGCTCCCACAATTGAACTTTTGAACTGCTTTTCAGAAATAGTATGGGGGGATGTCTAGTTTGTCCAGTTCTTTTTATATTTATACAGTCTATGTATCAAAACAAGCAGTTTAGAGTACAACCTTCCCCAGCAAGAATATTAAAATGGATCTAAATCTTTAGTCTGTCTGATATGAAGCCTCAAAACACTATGGAAGGATCCTGGGCAAAAACAAATATGGCTTATTCATGACCCTGGACAAAGTGTCGACTGTAAAGAGGATTAGATGGTTCATTTGGAATCGTTATATAAACATCGTTGTGCGCCTGATTTCATTTCTATAGGTTACTAAATTTAAACCTGTAATGCTTTTTCGTGCTGTCAGTTGCTGTTGTGAGTCCTAGAAGTGATTCAAATTGGCCACGTTTTGAATGGATACGCTGAAAAAGCAGCTTACGGCTTACTTTAAGTAGGTGAAGCTCAGAGGTTATAGCTCTGGGTCTATCTATTCTATGGATAAAGATTTTAAGTTCAAGTGTTAGCATGGGATGTGAGGCACGATGCCATTGCCGCCCACAGCATTACTGTAACAAGACTACTGCACATGAACAGCACCTTGCCTATTTAACAACAAAATAATAAGCAGAACCAGCATGTACCATTTCACTCATTTCATACTTCAGGAATAACAAATTGGGTACAACTTAAGTAGTCCCAGAGTAATTATTATTATGACTTCCTGATTTTTATTTAATGTCATATGGATACATAGTGTGCACATCTTGGCATATTAAGCGGAAGAAAATGGCATTTGTCATCATTTTCATAGTGTTATCATTTCCCAGTTGTTAAATTGATGATCATGGTTACAAGTATCAATAGTTCTGGCCTTTACAAACAACACAGAAACATGCTATTAATTAAAAACTGCAAATTATAATCCACTTCTCAGTGTTCGCATAACCAGCATTAGCCAAATCTGAGCCAAAAAAACTAACCGGGCATTAACCATCTTACAAAGACAGAGGCCCACGTTCTGTAAAAAGACAAAGCATATACTGTACATTTCCCCTTTTTCTAAAGATTCCAGTGCTAATTTAGTGACTAAAGGACATTCATTAGACAGATACAGTAGAGACTGAGGTCCTTATAACTTCATGTAAGATTTGAAGCTATGAACTATTTCACTACAAATCCTTCTTTAGTTCCAGTGGCGATTTCTTTAAGACTGCAATAGAAGCTCAGCCTCCCCTATAATGTCACAAAATTAATGGTCAAATTATGTACTATTGTATTAACATTTTATTGACTAAAAATGCGTTATCTCAAAGACGAGTTCGTTCAGAATCAGTTAGATATAGCAGGTCGGCTGACTTGATTTTCTTCTCATACATT
>JAOVVA010000051.1:6248432-6263185 GCA_028565275.1 Leiocassis micropogon
CTATAACATAATGAATTTTATGATGAAGGCCTAATATGAGCTTCCCCTGTTTCAAAAGCTAGCAGCCGCCACTGTTTAGTTCATATTAAGCAAAGGTTCATATGCCTCTAGCCACAAAGCAAATGTTGAAAATGTCTGTTTTTCTTTGTTCCAAAGTCAATCCCAAGAAAATGTCTGCTATTTGATGGTACAGGACTGCCAAATATAACTTCCTTCTATTTAACAGCCTTCCTGACTCTTTAAAGACTCAACGTTCCACTCTGGTCCATCCAATTGTCTGTTGCTAATGAGGTGATTCAGACATAATGTCTAGAAGATGTTCAATCCTATTGTTTGTAGGTTCAGCCATCAAGGGCCATTCTCACCAGCATTAAAGCTAGATTTGACCAAGACAAATAGACTAAATGTTTAAAAGTTTATTGATCATCATACAGTAATTCGGATTTAATTGTTGAACATCCAATTTTGCTGTTAAGATTTTAAAGCATGGCTGTGGGGGATTAACATTTACATTTACATTAGTGGCATTATTGGAACAGAGCTCCCTTTAAAGCAACTTACAAAATGCTCGGAAGTTTACAATATTTGCATGTTTGTACAAGTTCACTAGGTCAGGGACCAAACGCACTATCAAGAAAAATATCCCTGCTGGACATAGTATTAAAAATAATACAAGATATTGCAACAATTATTATTTTTTAATAAAAAGGTGCTAATCTAAGTGCTTTATGAAAATGTAGGTTTAAGTGATTTTTTTTTAAAAGGCTGCCAGTGCCTCAGCTGTTTGGAAATATTGGAGAAGTTCATTCCACTACCTACTGTAGGTGCCAGAACAGAAAACAGCTTTGATGCATGGTTTTCTGAGAGACGGTGATTCTAGTCAAACAGTGCTAGAGGATTAGAGAGAATGTGTGCACAGATTGTGCAGCTGTATTCTGGATCAGTTGCAGCAGTGCACAGAGACAGACCTGCCAGGATTTAGATGCAATAGTCCAGTCTTAGAAATGACAAGGGACTAAACAACCATCTGAGTCACCTGTGTGGATAGAAATGAACAAATCCTTCAGATTTTGCAAAGGAGAGATAAACATGAGCTTATCAGTCTGCCAGTGTGGGAGAAGCAGGACTGTTGTTTGTCTGTCAAGATCTGAAAGTGGTCCAGGAGATCAAAAGATCCTGGTGTGGAGATTCATGAACAGCAGTTGAGTATTGCTGGGGATCGCTGATGAGCTGCCATCCACGATGGGATGCCTGTCAGACAGGCTGAGATTTGAACAGAAACATGAGTGTCTGGAGGAGACAGGGATCGGACTGAAGTTAAGCTGAGTATCATCCACATAGCATAATATAAAAAAAGGTGAGAGGAGCAGTGGAGCAGATGTAGAGGCTGTCCTTCATGTTAATGCATGGATTCTAAGACCTATTAGCATTGACAAGAGAGCGTAAAGAGAATTTGTCCATTCAGCCTCAAGAGCACTGGCAATATCAGGCACTTGTTGGGTTTTGGGTGAGAAGGTCACATGCTTTTGACTATATAGGGTAGATTCTTTTTTTTGTCACAAATCAAAAAACTAATTCTAAAAACTGAAAACACCCTGGCTTCAGGTTCAATTCTATTACTTTAAAATTTGATTGGCACTATTTTGCGGTGACACTGCCCAGAAACGACAGGCGACGTTGTCCTGTGGTATTATTGGACATTAGGGTTATCTAGTGTTGCGGTCATTCTTACCTTATTCCTAACAGTCTAAATATAACCGCCAGAACTCAAATGGTGTGTCCAACCCCAGTTCCACTCCCAGTGAGTCCAGATGTTAGTCTGAGTGTCCCATCGACGACCCTCACAGCTGGAGAAAGGTGGTGTGGCTGGAGTGGTTTTGGCCTTCGCTGCGGGTGAAGGCCAGAGCAGCGGGAAGGAAATCAGAAAGGAGGGAGAGAAAAAGTAGGTTAATGGAAATAGCACTGTTTCTCTCTCTCCTCTCTAGAGATAGAGGCATATGCTTTCTTCATCATAAATTTCGCTAACTTGATTTGCCTAGTGAGGGATTTCACTACTGAGTGTGGCCCCGGCTCGATTGTACTGGCAGCTGCTTAGCTCGTTGTTCTACTCTTGGTGCATTTCATTATGTAAATGTGATATAATAATACAATGAAACCACACTATGGGTACAGTGTTTCAAAATGAAATGAAACTCACGATTGGGTGTAATATAATGCCACTATATACGGTTAGCTGCATTCCTATTATTCCCACACTATCCATCTGATTACAGTGCTGGTATGTACCAACCAAGATGCGCCATATTTCTTGTAATTGTCTGTTACTTAATTACTTAACAATCAATGTATAAAGAAGGCACATGCTGCACGATAAGTGTAATTAAATAGCAAAATAAACTTAATGACTTATATGACTCATAACATGACATGGATACCAAGTTGTCTAACATTTTAGAACAATTTGAGAATAATGATGAAACACTATGAACTGTATAGCAGTATGCAATATATTGCCTAGGAAAATTATTCATATTGAAACATTCCGGTAACTTGGTGTCTTCACCCAGGAACATTTTTTCCCAAATAGGTAGAGTACCTAAAGAAATGTTTGGGGAAACAGTGTCATTTTAAATAATTCAAAAACATATTGTACTGTACATTACAGTAACTCTAGCATTGACCTTGCATTTACATTTGCATTTTGTATTAGCATTATTTATAATATACAGCTATCTTAACCAGTAAAGGTGAAAATTAATCAACAACTGAGAAGTTTTTTTTTTAACACCACAATGATTTGCCAACCATTTGTTTTTTTTTACTTATTAAAAACCTTATTCGGATTTTCTAATAATTCTATTTAGTGCTATGGAACACATTTTTCTATTTCTGTCTCATATTATTGGTGATGGGCCCTTAAGCAAGTCCCTTAAGCATTTCTGCTCCATGGGTGTCATATGATTAAACCTGTGCTCTGACTTAAATTCCCAAATACACTTAAATATTGAAAAAAAAAATAGTAGACTGTGATGTGTATGTAAAAAATCAAGGCATTTTCTTGTGTCTACTTCTTGAGAAGCTTCAAAGCTAATAATAATAATAATAATAATAATAATAATAATAATAATAATAGTAATAAAACATTAAAAGTTTGTGGACACCTGACCATCACTAGTGTACATACTGTATTTGAGATGTTTAATACTTTTGGAAGAAGTCTCCAGTGTTAATGCCTGTTCTTTTGAGTTTTCCATTATGGAAATATATACAGTATATATTCTTTCAAACAGCGCAATATTATAAAATTTTTTCACTTAGGATCAGAAAACAGATTATGTCATGCCCATAAAAAGAAAGAAAACACAAAGCCACAGTGTCTCTCAATGTCCTGCCTGCACAGAGTCCTGCATTTCTCTGGCAACCGGCTCCCTGTGACATCTATTAAGATTGAGTGTTCACCATTTCTTTTTGCAAATCCCACAATGTGCCGTGCCACTTGTGGAAGACAAATTGCTTTCTTGAGGTTTATTTCCATGTTTCCTAACCCTCCCATCACCCCCCGATCCCCCCCCCCCCCCACACACACATCCCCAAAAAATGAGAGAAACCGTACTCTCTTTTGATGTATGATAAGACTGGCAGGAAATAAGAGTTGGCAACATGGTTTTTAGCCTTTGTGTTGAAAGCACTGAAAGCTTAGCAGAGCTGTTTGATTCACACGCATGCTTTACAGAAGCACAACATGCTGGATATTGTTGAATCAAAGACGAGCTTCAATGGCAAGGCCTTTAAGCTTGCTACCTTTCAAATTTAGCTTTGCAGCAAAGTGCCACAGATTGGAGCGGCTTGTTTTCACTTTTTTTTTGGAAAGCCAGATGTAATTCGTTCTCTCTGACTGGGATGTATTAAATATGTTTAATGGATATGACAGACATTGTGAATAGATGACAAAAAAATTGTGAAATTTTATATAAAAGGTATTTTGGGTGTGCATTCTTTGCTGCATTTCAATAATCATATCTGTTTGCATTGAAGGATCTGAGCGTTTTTTTGTTTGTTTTTTGCAGCACAATGGAGACTTACACATGCAGGTTCATTTAATGTTACAGCTGATTGGTGTATTATTTTACATGCCGTATAATTACACTGGGTATATTTCATAGGGTGAGTTGCGTCATTATATTCTTTGTAGAAATCCGCTGTATTTACAACTAAAAACAAAATTGCAAAGCAACAACAGCATGACTGCTTGACATGCTGCATTTTATTGAGGTAGTAAATGCATTGCTCTAATGTTGCTGGAATTGTTCCCAGTGTGCTCCTGAATTATCAACATGAATTAGAACTGCACAGTTTGTTATCGTCTCTACAGAGTTTCGAAAAGCACCTTTGACAAAGCAGCACTCCAGGTCTACTCTACACTCTGTCAGTAATAACTCTGTTAACACGACATCTACAGATAGTTCTGATTGTCCATTTTTCATGACACAATGCGTGCTATTCTGATGATGTTCTTTTTATAGATTTATATATTTTATGTATATTTGTAACACCAGCTCAGGACCTTACCACCTCCAGTTCAACAAGTTTTCTGCATAGCTTTTTAAAATCTTTCTACTCTTAGCGGTTGCATAAGATCTGTGCCTTTTTTTTTTTGTTTAATAGAAAATATCCGCTTCTGTTTTTGACCTTGCGCTTGTTCATTCGAATTAGACTTCATATTATATTCTGGCCTTGTTTTGAAGCTGACTGTGTTTTGACCATCTTGTCTCATGCTCTAAGCTCTAAGAGTTGCATTGCTTGGAATTTTTTTTATTTTTTTTTTTTTATAAAAATATGCCTCCTGGGTCTGTTCGGTTACAATATTAGGTGTTATATAATGCGTGCAGCATAAACAAGAGAAAATAAACAGCATCGGTTCACCCTAAAAATAATTACTCTGTTCTGTGTGTTAGGTTTGAGAGGTGTCATGGAAACAAGAGGGTCGAATCTGTCAAAGCTGAGGTAACACAACGTGTTTTTAAAAAGCAAAACTGGAGAAAGGGAAATTAGTTAAAGACGATGAAATCTTACACTTGATTGCATAAGCATTCGCCCCCCTTGAACTTTTCACAAAAATACGGCACATGTTACAACCTGGAAGTCAAATCAAATTTATTAGACTGGAGTTAATATTTTTTTCAATAAAAAAAAAAAAAACGTAAAATGTAAGTGTCGCTTCTTGACCGCACCAGAATCAATTTAATATTTTTAAAATGACATAATTTTTGTTTGTGGTAAATTATTTTATATAAAAACCAATCCCAAAAGGTTCAAAAGGACTGAATATTTAAGCAAGGCCTTGCAAAGAAAACTTAATTAAATTATGTATATTTCTACTTGAATATACCATTTGATAAAAATGGATGAAGAATTAAAAGCTATGATTCATTCAAACTCTGTAATTTCAGATGATTATTATTTAGTCTTCCAGCTAACTTTAGCATTAACGTATGGCCACTAAGAACAAATCTACGCTTTACATTTAGTATGTAATCTAAGAGACACAACCATCAAGTGTGTCTGTGTATCGTTTGGTCAACTTTCCGTTAAGCTGCAGGCACGCTAAACAATTTTAGACAGGACTTTGAACATAGCTTAAAATCGTGCCGTGTATGTCCTGATCTGCATCAGTCAGCACGAGCTGTGGCCAGTTATTATGGCAAGTGGGTACGAGGGGGACAGGTTTGATTTGGAGCGTGTGAGGAGAACCGACCCTCACAAAAGTCAGTACACCATCACATTTCAGCAAAGCCCTTTATTATTACGTTCTCAAAGGACAATACTATAGAAATGAAGATTGGATATACGTTAGAGTAGTCAATGTGCAGCTTGTATAGCAGTAGAGATTTACTGTCCTTTGAAAATACATGACAATATAATACTCGAGGGCTGTAGTTTATTTAGAGGGAGGTACTCACTTTTGTGAGTGGGTGTATATCAAATGTGTTTGATCTTTCATAGGCCACGCTGGATGTTGTCGTGTATGGCAGTCATCGATCTGTAAAGGGGATAGCCAATGAACATAGAGCAGGAAGGACCATACAGGAAACAGGAAATATATACAGGAAACAGAGGGAAATTCAAAATTCAACCAAATTCTTTTTTCATTCTCAGCGCAGATTAAAACTGTCTGCTGTCTGCCGTGCATCCATTTTGGTTTGGTTTGGTTTGGTTTGGTTTGGTCAGTCAGTTCGTGTATCCTGCCAGTCTTTTTGAACTATTTTGGGATTGTGAAAATCTCTTTAACCGCCGATTGACCAGCTTTCACTGTTAAACCAGTACAGATGACCCCAAAGATTACCGACAGTACAGATTACCACTGTGTGATACATTCTGTATTCAGTCATCTCTTACTGTACACCCTTCTTCATTTCACTCCACCGGATTCCCATAGCTGCTTGTGCAAAACTTTGGTTATTAAACTTTATTACTTGACCTGACTAGAAGAACCTAAATGGACTCATCAATAGCTTTGGTTCCATCCTGATCCATCCTGCTGTCTTTACGTACTAAAGCGGTGCTAAAACTGCACACTATACACTGCGTATCAGATTTTTATAGGGTAGTAAAGTCTCCAATAGAACATTAAACCCAAATAAAAAATGACTATGCAGTAGCTCATATTATTGACCCACTTCAAAACAACCACTGAGCAATTTTCCGTTTAAACTGTTAACAGCGACGTAAGCTGGGATGAGAGCACAGAAAGTGTCCTTCATGTCATAATTCGTTTTATTTGCACTTTTAGTCCACGTAATAATAGTGTGCTACACTCCTACTGAGACTCAGGTAAAGTGTGGGCTTGTAATAGTAGAAAAAACTAGCCTTCAAATGTCATGAAATACTTCAGCATCCAAACGGAGTCATCTCTAATACAGGCATTTGAAAGGAGTTTAACCAGATTTATTTGTTATTAAGTGACCTCTAACTCTCAGCCTGAGAATCCAACATTATAAACTGGTTTCTGTACAATCATATCAATATTTGTACTTTGGTGCTGATTCGAGATTCCTGATGAAAGTTGTGGTTTTGTGCCAATCTGACCTCATGGAAGAACATACAGTACTACTGCAGCTCCTGTTTATTTTGTTTAATGACGTTTTATGTTCTATCCATCGCAGAAGTAGTGTAGGCATTGTGGAAAGAATAGAAAATTGCTGTGTTTAAAAATTGTGAAAAATAAACCAGCATAGGCTTAAATAAGTAAAAATTCAACAGTTATTGCAAAATATATGTAAGTTACTACTGTATGGTTAATTAAAACATTCTTCAGGGACTTTTTTCTTTCACTCCAGCGCCCTGATAAAATGGGAGGGTTGCGTCAGAAAGGGCATCGAGCATGATCCTCTGTGGCGACCCCTCGATGGAAGCAGATGAAAGACTAACAACATTAGCATTAGTTCATTTTTATAAGGAAAGTGGTAAAATTTTGAGAATGCCTTTCCCTAACCTCGTCTTATTCAGTTCATTAGTTAAAAATGAAACCCTTCAATTGCTGTCCAATTTGCTTATCATGAACCTAGCTAGTTATTTTTTTTTAAATAGACATCAAAAAAAAAAAAATGTGGCTATGCATGATATATTTCACATCTCCACGCAGCCATCCACACAGCCTAAAGTATATTTTGCTTCTGGCAAGAAGCAGAGTCATGGGATACATACACTCAACATTTCTGACCCAAGATACGGAAAGGCATGCCGACATCCATTTTCACAAATTTATTTCTGCCTTTCCGTAGCTCGGCCATGATGCCTGTCCCAGATGGAATATTTATCATTTGCTTTTAGTTTGAATTACCTCTCCGAAATGAATAAATCATCCGAGCATCAAAATGATGCAGAAGCATTAATATTTTAAATTGATGGAAGTGCGTTCATGATAAAAGGTACTTAGAGGTGCATCATTTAAAGTGAAGTTTTACAGTGAAGTCAAGAAAACATTTTCCCTCCTTAAAACTTAGGTTTTAAAGGCGGCAGCTACATTCTGAATTTGTTTGTTGGCTGGATCGGACTGTTTTGCTGGTGCGGTACACTGGCTTATATAACAGTGGACAATAAACCATCTGCCCCTTTTAAATTCCAGAAAGTAATACGCATTGATCACCCCCAAGATGGGGGGAAATAAAACGAGATACCATTATTGACCTGTGTTGTAGTACCAGAATTTATTGAGACCTTGAGGTGGTACTTTCCAATACCTTCCTTCTTTTGGTGTTGATTTGATGCATGATATGCTTTTACCCCTCTGTTATATTCAGGATAATGATCAATATGCCCTGCAACTAACAGTTCCCTTGGGCGGGTAAGATTTATTCAATTTGGTTCCCAGATAGCATTTCATGTCCATTTTGTTTGACCATGCAAATTAAAGCATCTTGGATTCCCGCCTCCACTTTACATCCGAGTCAGAAATTACCCATTTTTATTTTCCTTCTGGCATTTTCTTTTCTTGGGGGGGAAGAGGGTGACTTTTACGAGGCTGTTTACATCTCTAACCAGTTTGTTTAAACTTACCCAGCCATTGCAATTTAATTAAACTGACAAATTGAAGCAATTACTCACTCTAGTTTACACAAGCATGGATGCGTATGATAAAATCAGCAGCTAACGTTAAAAATGTAAAGGCTATCCTCAGAAAACAAGAATGAATTGCTGCACTGGAACACATTTATTTATCTAACGCATAACGATAATGTCTACAAAGTGCTTAAATATTCACCAGTTAAAAAATCTGAGCATGAAAATGAAAGTATTGTATAATATGACATTTGTAATTTTGAATCAGAACTTGAAAGACAAATCTGTACTTAGAGCAAAAAGAAAAAAAAAAACACATTTAAAATGCATTTTAAAAAGTTAAACTCATGTAGATAGTTTTGTACTGTGATATTAAATGCTCAGTGCTTAGAATGCATTAGTCAGAGGTGCTGCTTGTTAACAATCAAGGCAGGCAACTGCTTGGGGCCTCAGACTACTGGGGGCCTCCAAGGGCTGACAAACTTATAATGGTGATGTTGTTTAGTCTGCCACAACGGAACAATCCGCACAAAACTTGCCACAGGTTTTATGCCAGATGTCCTTCCTGAGGCAACCCTCGGGTTTTATCCAGGCTTGGAACCAGCACTGCATCCAATGGCTTGGGTTTGGAGATCGGAACATGGCGATCAAGAAACGTACCACCGAGCCATCAATGCTCAATGGTGATAGGGCAGTGGTGGCTCAGGCTGCTAAGGCTCTAGGTTGCTGGTCTGAGGATCTGGGTTTGAGCTCCACCTTCGGTGGATTGCCACACCCCATACTACCCAGACACTGAATGCAGTGCCGGTCCCAAGGACATCCCTTAGGAAGGACATCCATTGTAAAAACCTGTGCTACGTTGTGTGTGGATCGGATGGTCTTCTCTGGTGACCACTTGACAGGAGCAGCTAAAGGAAAACTTTATGACATAGTGGTGATGATAAATGCTATTTTTTAGCGTAACTAGTTAAGTTATGCTAACCCTAGTTAGCAGCTAACAGCCAAATGTAACTGCTTAAAAGTGAAATTTAGTTTTACACTCACTGTCTACTTTAACAGGAACCCCTGTACAGCTGAACAGACATCTGTACAGCTGATCACGCGGCAGCAAGACAATGCAAAAATCATGCTAATGCAGGGCAACCTGGGAAATGTTCATATCAAACATTAGAATGAAAAAAAAAAAAAGGTGTGAACACAATTTACACATTCTGTGTAAACAGAATTTGCACATCATGCATAAACTATCAAGACTGCTGTGTGTGATATTCCCAGGAGATCAGCCGTTTCTGAAATACTCGATCCAGCCCATCTGGTAACAACAGCTATGCCACTGAGAGAAGCACAGAGATCACATTTTCCCTCAGCCTGATGTTTGATACTGTGAACGTTAACTGAAGCTCTCAACCTGTATATCTGTATGATTTTATGCATTGTGCTGCTGCAACAGGATTAAGTGATTTAGATGTCTGCATGAATGTGCAAGTGTACAGGAGTTCGCAGTATAGTGGATAATGAGTGTATGGATATATATTTACATCACAGTTGCATTGATGACTGGGATTATGAGTTAGACCGTGCTGAGAACATCTGAAACCTTTTTTCTTCACCATCTTTGGTCTAATTTACATTTACAAGTCCTGAGATTTGTGTTCTGATTTCCTCAAAATCTTAACATGCAGTTTTGAAGTTATTGAAGTCACCAAGGTGAAAAGTAAAAAAAAAAGAAATCAAAAACATGAAATTCTTATTCAGATACATGTGTCAGAATAATAATCGAAGTAGGTAGGTGTAGGTATTACAAATAGCGGCATGTAGATCCGGGTTCGATTCCTGCCTCGAGGTCTGTGTGGATGGAGTGTGCATGTTCAGCTCGAGCTTTGTCAGGTTTCTTCTCTCTACTCCGGTTTCCTCCCACAGTTCAAAGACATGCAGATTAGGTTAATTGACGGTCCCAAATTGCCCATAGTGTGTGAATGAGTATGTGAGCGTGCATGTGTGTGCCCTGCGATAGATTGGCACCACGTCCAGGATGTACCCCGCCTTGTGCCCTTATCTCTTGTATACAGGATAAAGTGTTATAGATGAGTGAGTGAGTGAGTGAGTGAGTGATTGTAGATGAGCTTGTGAATGTTGACCAGAGGTCCTACCATGATTGCACAACACAATGGTCACCACCACTGGTCTCCACAGTCCCTAGCTGGACTACAGAGGCTCCTAGATGGATGGATGAATGGATTACAAGTACACAAATAAGTCAATTACAAATAAGCAAAGTTTAATTGTCTTTAATGTTACTGGAAATCTTCGTTTTCTCTTTTCAGACCTTTTTTTCAGACCCACAGTATTTATGTACATCTCTGTTTTACGTTCTAATCTCAGTAACAGTCAAGGCAGCTCAAATAGAAGAGGAAAATCCATTCATATAGTAAAACAGACAATTTCATATTAAACAACAATAGTTTTTATGCACAAACTATATGATTTATTGCTTCACTTCTTTGAAAGGTAGCAACTTCGAATCTAACTTTACGTCTCTTTTCCTGTTTATGAAAAGTTTGCCATTAAAAAAAAAAAAAAAAACCCTGAAAAACCTTGGGCAAGTTTCTCTTAATTATGGAAGTTCATGTTCATGAGGTTGGAAGGTTATTTATGATTGGAAGCTTTGGGCTCATTTTCCAAGTGTATCCTTGAGGCTATTAATTAATCACAGAAAATCTGTGACTTGCTAGGTTTGCTTTTGAGTACAGTTTCACTGAGGGGAGAGGAGTGTAACTGTACAGTGAGGACGGCTGGAGTGGAGGGCGAGTCACATTGTCATGCATCAGTAGCGATTATGAATTATGCATGCGCATTTTTTATTTGGCTAAGATTTGTGAAAGATCATTTCTCCTGAAAAACAGCACAGGAGTCGCATGACGTTCATTGTGACAGGGCTAATCATTAGTGACTGGAGGCATGGCGTGTAGAGGACAGTTTGAAATTAACTTAAAGGGAAGACAGACTTCCTCACCTGAGGTGCATATTATGATCTTGGAGTCACGTTCCTTACAACCAAGAATTGAGCAAATTATTATTATTATTATTATAGATTGGTATTTATTTTTGCCATTATCTTATTTCTTATTGATCTATCTATCTATCTATCTATCTATCTATCTATCTATCTATCTATCTATCTATCTATCTATCTATCTATCTATCATTGCTGGACACTGGAGTGCTCGTTCTAAAACCCCCTGAATGAGTATCAGCCATCTTTTTTATACTCCATTATACATCATATTCTTAATCAATTGTAATCCCAGTTACCGAGTGATCGGGATATTTTTATCACCTAAAGGCACAAATGGTAATCAAACACTTACAATAATAACTTTATATATATATTATACTGTAATAAAACACTGCAAGTAGGACAAATGTGTACCTTTCTTTAGCCCACAAAGAAAAAAAAAACATGTTTTCCAATAGCTTGTTTAATAAAAATTTCGTCATTTATAAAAATTTAAGCGCATGATTCAGTAGCTACTATGAATAATATAAATCAGTAAGTATGATTTAGTATGCAGCTATAAGAGAAAGCAGCCAGGATCCTGTAGCTTCCTGGGGTTTAAGGGGTTAAAAGATAAACTAGAAGCCGTATTTAGCTCTGTGATCACTTATAAGCTTTTCAATGACATCACAAGTTTTCTTCATTTGTTATATTGCATTTTGATTATTTAGATATAAATGAGCTTATTAAAGAGTCTTAAATAATCTCTGTTATTAAGGCTTCCAAATACTGTCAATGTAAATATAATCTGCATATCTGTAACTCTCTCTTGTCCAGCACACTAGATTTGAAATGTAACAACAACTCTGAAGTTAAAATTCAGTTGGTCGGCTTTAAGGTAGAAATATGCTTGCCGTGAAACCACGAGTTGTGAGCGGATTTGTTCACATACTTGCCTATATACTATGCGTGATACCGGAGGATTCCCCCAGGGGGCACCCTGCAGAATTCAATCTGGCCCTTTAGCTGTAGTAAAAGTAAACAAACATGATGGACCTTGGGGAGCTTAGTTTCCATCTTGACATTTAAAATAACACTTATCTCCCAGCAGCTGTCTTGACGGTCATATTTGTCACTGTGCAGCGGTAACGATACATCATACAGGTGGGAGTAATTGCAAACCTTGGCGCACAACTTCTCCTTAAAACTTTTCACCATTTTTACCGTGCATATTGCATCTTATGGACACGTCGCGTTAATTTCTGAGGACGTGCACAAGTTACACACGAAGCGGACGCGGAATATATATGAGGCAACCATCATGTACTCGCGTACACGTAGTTAAAAGCAAGTATATTTCTGCGCTTACAGGATAGAGACGTATGGACGTTCAAGGTGAAAATGAATCTGCTGCGGAGTGATGGAGCGAGGAAAGCGTGAAGGAAAAGCCACTTTATAATCCACAGCACACCACTTCATCTGTAAAACATGCTGGAGGTGGTGTCAGTGTTCGGCTCGGACATGTTTGGTTGCCAGAGGAACCGCCTCACTTTACTTTCTTGATGTGACAGGTGACAACAGCAGCAGAACGAATTTTGAGGTGAACTGAAGCATCCTAACTGCCCAGATCCAAGCAGTATGCTTCAAGACTGAGTAAATGGCATTCGCTTAACTTTTTCAGGGCCCACCGAGCATGCATTTCAAGCTGCAATCAAAAATAGCTAGATTTCAGGCCTGAGCAGTATATGTACCGAGAGCAGTAGAATATATATATAGAGTACCTAGTCCAAGCGTCACATATTTCAGGGAGTCAAAAAGGCAAGGCAAAAAGTCTTAAAAGTAAGTCTAATTTAGTTGGTCTTATATTAATTTGTTCTTAAAGAACGATTATTTTTTAATTATAAAACTCATTTGTGCCCTTTAACCTCAAAGTCACTATTTCATTTCAAAATCCAGCATGCTGGTGTACAAAATAACAAAATCAATAATATATACAATTAAAGTATCACGGTCTGGTTTCTTACCGAATGCACGATATCTGATCCAAAATAAAATAATTGGAACACATCTAAATATTTCATCTTATTTGCATGCGAAAGATATCATATCTCAGTTATTCACAGCGTTAGAGTCACTTCCTGCCATTTCCCCTCTCTTTGGCGTTTCTTCTTCATAGTCATATTTCATACTGTATGCCTTCGCATTTATCTCCTGATTTGTATAGAATGCACACAATTTATCTTTTGAGTGACCTATTCCAAGGCAAAATATTGACCTTAAGTCTTCTTTAAATTTCCATAGGCTCTATAATGATAATCATGAATATAAGAGTATACAGGCGTTCATGGGACACTCAACCGAGTGAACAGCTTTGATCAAATGGGAGGCTCATCATGATTTGTTCACCTTTAAAACTATATTTAGTTATTAAGGTTTTAAATGTATTGTGTCCACAACTCATATGAAATACTCCTTCTTGTTCTCGTCCATGGCTTCTTGGAGAGCTGGATCTCCCTGGAGGGCTGCGTCTGCTGTCTCAGCGAACTCGCTGCCCTTGGCCTCGTTGGTGTGGTAGGTGCCCTTGTGTCGGTAGATGTAGCGAAAGAGCACCAGGAGCAGGCACAGCAAGACCAAGACTACTGCAGCAATGACAGCTGATGAACAAGAGATAGACGTGATGAGATTACTTGGTTTGTTGTTAATCCGCAATATATTTTTTTATTGCAGTGAGAAAAATTTAGTAGCAAGATGGCATAGTTTTATAAAAAGTATAGAAATTGCATTTTGAGCATGTTAAATGGTAGATCACATGTCCGCTGTACGTTGTCACGTGCATGCAGTGTGCATCCCAGGATGACCAGAAGCAAGCAAGAATTGAACTGAATTAAAAGCGGCGGCGATGAAGCTAGTATTGCTAAGAAATAACGCAAAAACAATAACGATGGAGACAAAAGTAAAAATAATTGAGAGAATGGAGCAGTAAAGTAAAAATATGGCACACATTGCTCATTTTTTAACATGACTCATTCAACCATTAGTGCAATTCTAAAGAATAAGGACAAGACCATGCAACATGTTAGTTTTATACTGTGTATAGCCAATTGTGCTAGTACCTAGACAATGTTTGTTAGACTTACGAACAAATTAGACTTACAAACAAGCTCTTGGAATGGATCTGGACATAAGTGTGGTGCAGAAG
>JAOVVA010000051.1:6263285-6280009 GCA_028565275.1 Leiocassis micropogon
ATATTATTTTATTTTTATTTATTTATTTATTTACACCATCCAGGGCTTTTTGAGGGTCTTAACATGCTCAAAAAGCCATGAAAATTGGTAGACTCATACACACTTGCACATCTGCACATGAAACCTGGTACACATTTAGAGCTCATTGAGCTGAACTACAGTCACAACGCAGGTAGGGAATTTATACAATCGCTACCAAACTGGGCATATGTGATCTCAAGACACTAAGGATGCAAAATTGCGATGGGATTTCCTTGCGAAGCCTTAAACTAATGCCGAAAAGTGGTTAATAACTTTCTGTGTGACATCATACTGAGTGACATCACATTGAGTGACATCATAGTATGATGCTTTTTTCAGCATCTGTGGATTTGTGAAGTTTTTGACATAAAATTTTACCTATTTTAAAATCATGTCATGATGGTATTGGTATGTCCCCTTTAAATGCATGTTAACATGATCAAAAATCACACAGGTTGTGTGCTGCACCCGGGAGGGTGCTTGGACCCGCTTAATGTTGCTTGCAACTATATTAATTTATTTTAGCCTTTCCCTATAAAAGTGTTGAAGTGGGAATTTATCAAATCTAATTAGTGTATAACCTGTGTATGTATCTTATTACTTATTCATTTTGTGTGAATGAAGTAAAAAAGGTGTTCCCTACTCTCAAACTGGTTCTTTCACCTTATATAACCTTTGGAAACCATACTGCTGGTAAAAAACGAATCTACTGTAGGAAAGATCTTCCTTTTTCAGGGCAAAATGCTGAGGTTTTACAGGCACAACATCGCCGCAAGTCACGGAGCAGAAAATTGGAAGCATTAGGTCAGGATGGAGCACACTTGGAGTGAAGCACCTTAATGTTTCTGGCACACAGACACAGCGTTTTATGAGTTCCTTCATCAGAAAGTGACAATGTTTTATATCGGATCTCGGACTTCACAGCTCTGTGAGCCCAGGCGTAATAGCTCCGTAATACCTGAGACTGGAGTAATCTGCGTGAGCAGCTTAGCACGGAGAACAAAGATATGTCCTTTCATTAAATGATATATTACTACTCTCTTTAAAAGTCATTTGTAAATTAAGTGTGGTTAGTGGCGTGCTTTGTGAAAGATGCTTAAAAAACATTCCATAATGTTAGGAAATAGAATTTTTTTTTTTTTTATGGTTTTTTTTTTAAAATGTAATCTTGAACTTACCACCAATTATGATGTTGAAGCTGCTGTCTGAGTGTTCCAAGGGTAAAAAAAGAAGAAGATATTTTAAATTAGTATTTCTAAATGACAAATATACTGTATACGTACGCAATATTGATTACATGATTAAAGTCAAGTCGTATAATTTCAGGTCAAATGATTCTTATGTCACTACTAGTGATCTGCAAATGATTGTCAGCCCATTTAATTATGACAACGTGTAAAGTGGTGGTCCAGCTACGTATTTTTCCTTCGTGATCAAAACACCGCACCGCAGAGGTTGCACCACGTCCTGACCTCTATTAAATATTTACCTTCCTCTGACTTTGTTATTATAACATCTGTGAATTTTTCATGAGGCTTTGTTTTTATAGACAGCTGTCCCCTCGCTGTGTGGCACCGCGTCTCATCGTCTCTGCCACCGAGGGGATAAAAACCTCGTTAAAGGATGCGATTGAAGATAATCATGAATTATTGCACAGGGAACATCTGCCTGCCGACTCGACTTTTGCTGAAGGACGGAAGGGGCAGATTGAGCCTCAAACCTAGCTTTTAAACATTTAAAAGTAAAAAAGTAAAATAACAGAGTCAACCAGTACTAGACCCCACTAAAAGAGGACAATTAAGGCCCTAATCACGCGTAACAGTGAGCTGCGTGGCGGTCGTCAACACTCATCGCCTTTTGGTGGCAGACGTACTGTATTCTGCTCGATTAAGGACATTAGTGTAACAATAGTATAACAAAAGCAGGAGGGAACACTGTAGAGACTTAAAGCATTAAATAATTCTACTGCTAAAAATACACAGTATAAAAATATGAAATTAAAATGATACTTTTATACTACAGTATAACGTTATACAGTATAAAAGTAGTGAATGTGTGGACAAAGCTCATTCAACCATTATTCCTCACATGTACATTATTGCACAGTGAAATTCTTTATTCTTTGCATATCCCAGCTTTGGTATTAGGCTCGGGTCAGAGCACAGGGTTAGCCTCCAATCAGTAACTCAGAGCCTTAACACACTGAGCCAGCACTGCTCCAACTTGGACAAAAAGTTGGAAGTTATTAAAAAACTCTGTTATTTTACTTTTTTTTACTATATATAGTGATATGGTGATTCCCTTGGTGTTTCCAGTTACACATCTTACAGCTTCATTTAGCTGAAGGTTAACATCCTATTAATATCTTTTAATCAAATTACAAGAAGTATTGTGTAAGCTTGCTTTACATTTCCATATAAAATATAACACTGTATAAATTTTTTTGTACTGTAGAGAGAACACAAAACATGTGAATTATTATGATTATTATTATTATTATTATTATTATTACTGTATTTACCCTACAGTTTTTATACCTAAGGAAAAAACAGTGCATACCCAAGAAACCACACTTGTATAGATTACAGTACACGGGTAACATTCGTATTTTACATTCTAGCACTGTAGTACAGTACTGTACATTATACGGATTTATCTTTACATTTTTGTTTTTTTAGGGTAGTGTATTAAGCGGAGTTTGAAATAATAAAATATGCATTTATAGGGTTTTGTTTTTGGACCACTTCTAAAAATCGTGTTTTTTTGCAAATCGCGGGTGCTCTAGGAATTTCGGGGGTCGACTGTACACCCAACCTGGGATTAAAAAACCTACATTTTTATGCCAGCATTTAACGTCTTGATCAAATAAACCTTTCCCAAATGTTCATGCCTTCTCCTTCTATCTTAGTGGGAAAACTATTATGAGGGTGTCTGAGGGTTATAGGTTGCTTTGTGACTTCAAACCTAAGAAGCTTACAGTAACTAAATAGTTCAAAGTGAGAAACCCTACCACGTGCATAAGATCAAGGGTGGTGGAAGGAAATTTGATCGTATTGAATTTTTGTTAAACAATTTTTTACCTGTGGTTCCTCATAAACAAATAAAAGAACAGAAGTAATGAAAAAACAACTTTGTTCATAAATAGCTAGCTCCCTCCTGCTGAAAGAAGGAATGTTGTTACCGTTAAAGTGAAGGATGCTCCAGCCAAAAAGAAAAGGAAAATCCCTAATGTCTAATAAAAGAACAAAACTCACCAACAGCAGCAGTTTCTCCTGCGCCTTGGGTTGCACCTGAGAAGACAGAAGTGCAAACATGGTGTTAAAAACAAGCACTTTCAGTTTTTTTTTTCCTGTGTAGCATTTCCCTTCATGAGGCTGTCCGCCAGGAGAAGCTGCAGCCCTGGCGATGTGTTATCTTGTGAGAGAGAAAAAAACAAAGTCATGGATGAAAAACATGCTTTAGGTTTTGTGCTCATCCTGTACATGATCTACTAGATGGGTACAAGGATGTCTCAGCGGAGTCCACACACTTACACGAAGCTGTGTGATGATTAGACCTGCTGAGAGGTTTATATGACTTTAATGAAGACACAACATGTCACAGGCCTCACTGCTGCATACTGAACGTTCAGTAGAACAGGGGAGGACACATATTTGGAAAACTTAAAACGATTTGCAGCATAATGTGTCAACATATAGAAACAGCAGTATTTAGTATTTCGACAAAGTGGCTTGCATAAGTTGCACAAGTATTTACCCCATATTGGTGTAAAAGCCCAAAATTAGCTCATGTTGCTACTACGAACGGCTGTTATAATGACCTGTGTACAACCGAGTGGTCATCTTAATATAAGTACACTTTCCCTAGAGGAGGGCAAAAATTAGTAGGTCGCTGGTTTAGAATGGTCAAATTATTTGCCTATTTATGGCAAATAAAAAAAAAAAAAAAAAAAACATAGAAGTGCTGGATTTGAGTTAAGAACTGTGCAATGCATTATCACAGCTTGGAAGGATAGTGCTGAACTGTCAGCCTTGTGCAAGAGATGAGGGTGGAAAAAAAAAAAGCATGCATGCCCTTAATGAATATATATCATTTAAAACTTTGCGAGACCTCAAACAGCTGTGTGGCCAAAAGAAAACCACTTGTTAGTGAGATTCATCAAAAGAAAAGCTTCAGTTTGCTAGGGACTGGCCTTTGGAGCAAAGGAAAAATGTCATGTGGTCTGATGAGTCCATCTTGAGCCTATTCCAGAGCGTTGGGCGCATCAGGGTAAAAAGGGAAGCACATGAAGCGAGGCACCCATCATGCATAGCGGCCACTGTACAAGCCTCTGGAGGAAGTGTTATGATCTTGGGTTGTTTTAGTTGGTCAGTGTAAGGTATTTTTATTATTGTAAGGTATTATAATATAATAAGAAGATTCCTGTGCCTTGACACCAGCCCCCTCACTGTGCTTCGTGACTCCTAATGCGGTAACATTATCTATATCCTGTATCCAGACAAATATAACGGCTCTAGAACCTTTTTGTTTAACCACGACAATGGAAATGTATTTCCCATCACCTATCTGTCTCCGTGTCTCTCTATGACTGACATCTTAATGACTGGTTCTTTTGATGTTCGGGACACAGCATCACTTTAAAAGTGCTCTCTTTGCTGTGAATAAACAGATCTTCTGACATCATGCCTGCATGTGTTTGTGTTTATCTCTCTCGTTCGACCGAATGAGTGTATCAAGGTGGGGCAGACACAACAAGCAATAACCCTTTTTCTCTTAATTCAGCTTAAAACTTATTTCGGACACTTGTCTTCTTTATAAACCTAACAGTCAGGTATAGGCTCAGAAACGTTATGTGGCAATAAAATTAAGTCAGCTGACGACATGAATGTACCGAATGTTGGGCGCATCGGGCATATTCCACATTCAAATTGTGAAAGAGTGATTTTGGGAGCACGAGGAATCATTTTCACATATGAATCAGCCACCACATTGTGCACCATAATCAAAGCTAAGGCAGTTAAATGAAATATTTTATTGTACATCAGTGCAAGCCACTGTACATATATAGTAAAAGAAAAAAAAAAAAAAACACTGCATACATCAGTACAAGATACAAAGGAGTTTTTTACAACCGTGACCTCTAAGTGTGTAGTATTTATGCTGGGCCACAATTGATTATGTGTCTGGGATTTGTATTTAAATGCAATCTGAAATGCTTTTATGTTAATGTAACCCAAAAAGCGAGGCTGACTTGTAGATGAATTCCATTTCACTTTTACTAATTATGTGATTGAAATTTTAATCAACGGAGTCACAGAGAGCCATGCTATTCTCCCAAAGTGTACGATGAATTAAAATTGCGAGTATAAAATGATCTTTGGCTGCACATTCAGCTAGAGCTGTGAATAGACTGTTTCGCTGTTCTTGGACGTTTTTCTTTTATTCATAGTCATGAAAAGCATGAAAACTTTAACCTTGATTTTACATTCTTAGGATTATAAGCACATAGTCTATCGTGTATTAATCACAAACTAATAAGACACTATAAATAATAAAATGATATAATCATCAAAATAGCATATTGTTTTGGTTTGTGTATCTAAACAAAAATATCTACTTTTTCGTTGTAATCCAAAACTTAATAATCAAATTAATCTTGATTCATCACATTTGCGCTCATTCTGTTTTTTTTAATTAAATCGAACATTGTAATGACAAGATCTTCTCTGACATTATCTCTCATTTATACATTGTAATAATTTCAGAATGTGTTCCACCTTCAAATCTGAAACCATGATGCACCGCATGCCTCTTCCTTCCTCACCTGTGGACCTGAAATAACATCGTCCCTGTCTTTTAACACATTTATCACCTCTTTACAAAAACCTAAATCCCTGCTAAATTTGCCGAGCGATCACCAGGGATCATGTCTCACTCGGAGACATCCCTCGTTAGCCTCGTTAGTGAGACCCGCTATCAGCTTCGACACGGAGGAGGACATCTGTGCAGCACAGCCAGATCTGAAGATCATTTCTTCCTTTCTTTTTTTTTTTTTTTCCCAGGCTGCTGTGGAACCCGAAAGGGTCCAGGAAGAGCCAAAGGCATTTAGATGCCAGGGAGCTTTAGTGTCATCAGCTCTCCGTCCTTCTCATGCTTTCACACATTTTAGCGGCTGCACACCCAGGGGTAAAGCTGAGCTAGAGGGAAGTCTTTTGCTTTTATCACGTTCCCAGAACTGGAGCTAATCCCATCCAAAGCCAGCTTTTTGATGCGCGCTGGTAATTGTCTCCGCATGGAAAGGACATTGGCTCTGAAAGCAAAAAAAAAAAATTTCAAAAAAATCTAAATAATAGCCCCTTTCAGTACTTGGGTGGGGTAACCATTGGCTAATTTCCTTTTGTTGCATTGCTCTATGGGATTTGGATTACAATTAAATCAGGTAGAAATCCTGGTGCATCTTCTTAGTTGATAGTCTGTACAACTGGACTGTCTCCCCAGTAACCTGTTTAACTGTTGTCTCATATTGTTTTATTTTCAAGAAACAAGGCTGATCTCTCAATTTGTTCACCCTTTCTCTAAACGAGTTGGTATTGTGATCTTTTCTCATCACCTTGAATCTGTGTGCCCAGCAGAAGAACACTCTCCGAACCTCCACCATTACACTCCATAGCTCTACAGAGATTTGTAATGTTACAGAGGTGTTAACACACTCCAGTGGATGCATGGACACTGGGACTATTTGCAACGTGTGTGGAGTAAATAGATGTTAAAGACAAATCTTATACCTGTGGAGGAACATTAGTGTCCTGTTGTATTACCACAAGTAATAGTAATGGTTCTCAAGAGCACTTTTAGTATTATTTGTTCATGGTCTTAACCAGCAGTTTTAAATATGTTGACAACTAAGAAAATGATGCTTTGTGTTCGAATAAAATCTTAGATTTTTTTGTTTGTTTTTTTTGCCATGAGCATTCCTAGTCCTTATCACTGCCATATGTGCTGGGTCTCTTCTAAAGCTATTGGTTTAGCTGTAATTTTGGTTTCTTTATCAATAATACTGCAGTTCATACATTACTGTGTGTTCAGGCAGTCTTTTCTAGACGTACTGTTAGAGATGTATCACACAGAGAACATGTTTATGTATGCGCTGGATGCTTGCAATGTCAGCAAGCTTATCAATATTTGTAAATTATCCATAATCCATATCTGACTTATCTTGCAGGGAGCTTCAAGCTGGAACCAAGGAACCTAAGGCTGAAAACAAGGCTGTGTATACAATCAGATGGGGTGCCAAAACATTACAGGGTACTAATACTTAGAGGCACACGTCCAATCACACAAAGCAGGCAATTTGGAAAAGCCAGTCAGCTTAAACTGCATGTCTTTAAACTGTAGGAGGAAACCAGAGTACCTGGAGCAAACCCACCAACCACTGGGAGAACATGCAAACTCCACACATACAGACGCCAGGTGAGAATCGAAGCCCCAACCCTGAAGCTGCCATGCTTGTTTTGTAACCTTTAGTCTGATTTGTGCTGATTTGTGCTTCTACTCCAAGGTCTCTTTCATAGCCGCATACCCTACAGCAGTAGCCTACAGCATAGTCTGATGTTAACCTCCACAGAAATGTAACTAAATGTCACAGCGATGCAGACCGAGACAACTATAATGGTCCACCTGGTGGCATCGCATTTACACTCCTTCTTCTACTCTTCCGTTTTTGAATTGAGTCAAACGTTGTAATGACGATCTTCTCTGACATCTTTTCTCTTTTATACATTGCAGTAATTTCATTAAAAGTAACTGTTGTTCAACATTAGTTGAACTCCATTTCATTCACAGTTTGTAGTTAAAAAAAAAAAAAAAAAAACTCCCCAAAGTGGCAGAGTGACTCAGCACAGTTGCATAGATACCCTACTGCCAACTAGTGGTTTGGCCGTGTAATTGCATGGACACCAGTGCACAAGTCTTAGTGCTCACAAAACTGCAGTTTTCATGTGGAAATCAGGTTTTTGTCTCATGCTCTTTTTGTTTTGGTCCTATCCTGTAAACTTTTATTGTTTATGGGTGATAACTTAGATGATCCAGACTTCAACACTACAGTTAAAAATGAAACTAGAGACACTATAGAAGTTAGCACAGGGTCATTATAGAAATATCCATAATTGTACACAGGAACAAGATTTTTTTTTTTGACATTGGTCAAATAAAAAAGAAACTAGAAAAATGGAAAATAAAGGGAAGACCGAGAGGCAAAGGCTCAGAAATGTACATACATGCGCAATTTGGGAATGCCAATTAGCATAATCTGAATGTCTTTGGACTGTTGGAGGAAGGAGTAGGAGGAGGCAGGAATCAAACCCAGACCCTTGAGGTGCAAGGCGACAGTGTTGACCAATAAGCCACCATGCCACCAATATATTTTGGCATGAAAATATAATTAATTGAACCACAGTGTTATGATGATCATGGAGCCTAGGATCTTCACTAAATCTTAATTACTCAATGATAGCTTTGTGTTTTTAAGGAGCTGGCAACCATGGTACCTCGTCAAAGACTAACCTTGTCAATATTGTTACACCCGCCTGATATGATTTCAGTGATATTATAGTATGCTTTGATTGTATAACCCACAAACAAGATGCTTTTCTAAAGAAACCGTGTCACTCGACATCTGAGCCGATGAAATTACAACCCCCCACCCTCCCCGATTTCTGATTCTTATCAGTGTTACACATGCGAATGATCTACCACACTGTACTGTCAAGGTGACTCCCAGCTTTGAACTGTGAAAAGGTATTAGCAAGAATTTCCACTACGTTACACTTGCTCATAATGCATTTACTCTCTGTGTAATTGCAACATTGTGACCATTAATCTGCTATCGATTTTACACTTATCACACTCCTGCAGCATCACGCCTTCGAGAACATGGTATATTACTGCAGAAATTACAGCAACTTTTGTAAGCATATGATCTGCCACCGGGGCCGGATAGTATTTCATAAGATATGGTTTCCTCGCATAGGGTTATCTTGGGGTGATTATCTGATAGGAGCCGGAGTGTCAGGCTCGCCAGCCTGCCCCGGGTCCTTGGATGATGTCTGAGACGAGAGGAAATGTCAGGACGGCCCATTATATCTCTCGCAAGGATGAATTAACTGAGCTTCCGACGTCTGTCAGCCGAGCACTCAGCTGTGGTCCAATTGCCTGCGTTAAACTGAGGATGAAAACAGCTACTAAATGCCTCACTAAACTCCTCTCACACCAGCTGTGCTTTCTCTTATAGAAGAAGACCTAGTGCTTTTTTGTTTTTGCATACAGAGGGTCACAAAAGAACCCTCTAGTGAGAATATTAGATATTAAAGATTGTGTAGGCGAAATGGACAAAATGGGTTTTTGAGACAAGAAAAATATGAAGTTGGTGTTGTTTTTGTTATTTAAAGTCCCTTTAATGTCAAACACATTCATGTACACCGTATTGGTATATTTAGACCTACCCTGAAGATACTGTTTATGTGTTTGTGTGTCTGGTGGCACTCATAATAGGATTGGTACTGGTGTTAGGAGTTGCATGGCAGGGCCCAAACCCCAGTTACTGGCTGCAGTCTCGGTCCCAAGCTCAGATAACATACAAGGGTTGCTTCAAAAAGGGCATCCGGTGTAAAACCTGTTTTGTGCAGATCGGATTGTCCTCTGTGGTGACGGGAGCAGTCGAAAGACTAACAGGTTCTTTCGTTTGTTCCCCTGGTCTACAATGCATGCGGACCAATACTGCAAGTAAAGGTAACACAGAGCAACGTTATGATAACATCATTTTAGAGCCAATCCAAGAAGCACTGGGCTTTAGGTGGGCAGGATGCCAGTCTATCACAAGGCACGGTCAAAACACACACACACCTTCACATGTTTGTTCTAGGTGCAATTTATCAAATCTAATTCACTTACTTAATCGGAAATTAGAAGACTCATGCAAACATGGTCAAAAACTTGAAATGCTACACATACCCAAGCTCAGGGTTGAAATAACCTGGAATGAGCTGAGGACCTTAGTGATGTGATAGGAACACTACCCACTGTGGCGCCCAGGTGCATTAAGCCACCTTTCTAATTCTTGCTACGAAGAGCATTGATGTGGATGACGATGTGAATGTGAGGGTGTATGCCTGACTACCTCACCCATACAGTATGTTTTTAATATGTCTGCATAGGAATCACATTTTGACACTCCATCAAATGCCAAAAGAATAATCACAGCTGGTTTGAGAAACCTTATAAAAGGACATGCTATTATAGCAGGCAGCTGACGATGCTGTTGTGCCATCTGACATCCGACACACACGACGCTCACAACACTGGTGAGCCAAACCCCATTCAGAGCGAGCCGAGCAGAACCTCGTGGCACTGCGGGAGAAGGTGGCTGGCACTCCTGCTAGATGAAGCCATAGCTAATGACCATAATGGAAACAGATGATGGGCTTTTGAGAGAGAATAAAGAGCCTCGTATTTTAATAAAGCTCCAACCATCCACACAAATATTCAGGCCCAGTTAATCAACACAGTTTAATTAGGTGCATTTTTCACTGCCACGTCACACTCTGCTGCTTTAAAACTCCGGAAAGATGCGAGTTCTCCCGCTGCTGTGCTTCCATTAAAAATAAATAAATAAACTGACACTGGTATGTTGAATTTGTAGAAAAGAAAAGTTGGGTCAAGGTTCATTTTACTTTAAAAAAAAAATAGCCTGCACTATATAGAATTTATTACTCTTGCTTTAAGAGGACATACTTGTGAAATTATGCAATGGTTCTATGTAAATCTGCTAGTTACGGGCGAGAGGCGGTAGAGTAGAGTAGAGGGGATGCCTATATACAATCAAGGTTTTACGGGCCTTTATTCACCCTCTCCCTAGATGTTTTTACTATCACTATTCTCCATCAACCTGGGAAGAAGCAGCCACTGTATTTTTTCTGCAGCTTGCAGAAACGATTCTATCAGAAAATTGGTGCTTGAGGGAGCTTGTGTCAAGGCCATGGCATGTTTGTCAGGCTTGGGCAGGCAGGGTGTGGCAATGTTTTACACCGAATGTGTAAATCCATCTCGCAAACCGTTTCATTGCGTTATGCCAGTCTTAGATTATATTTATTAAATCTCCAAGCTAAGTGATAGAAGGCTATTAACTAATGTTATGCGCACAGCCCGTGTTTTGTTTTAATTTCATACCCTCAGATTAAAAGAAATGAGGTGGCAAATGTGTAGGCTGTATAATTATTATATTATTATATCTTATTGCAGAAAACAAGCTTTAGACTTACACCACCTTTAATTTTTGCCTGTAAATTTTTGGGTTGTTTTGGAATTAGAAAGAGCTAAATGTAAATGCGGGTATTATGATACTAAGTTAAATAAAGTAGTTTAGCATCTGGTTTATTCTGGTTAGTCTGTACGTTTACATGCCCATGGTTATAGCTCGATTAGGACATTTAATTGGTCTACTGTTCTGGTTGCATTATACAAGCACATCAGGGGAGCTTGTTTATTGACAGAAGTATGTCCGACTCTGCTACAATAGATGGCATCTGTACCAGCATGACAAGGGGTGAAAACTCACTCAGTATGCTTTACTTTTTGTACAAACAAGATCAACGCAATCCCTTGTTGTTACCTGAAGGTAGACGACACCCTCGTATTATTAGTGTCTTCTTCCACTGTTATGCATTTTGACTTTATTCAATGTCTGGGTCAAAGCAAGAGTCAGTTTAGTTCAAATATGAAGTTGGAAGAAACTGGAGAATTCTAACCAACCTCACATAAATAAGGGCAATAAGAATTTGCAATGTCAAAAGTTCAAATCAAGTGAGATTGGTGAAAGTTCTTCAGCACACTAATAGTATTTATGGATTTCCACTGCCCTCAACCAACGGCCCTTTAAACTAACCTTTCAGTTCAGAGATGCTGGGTGAACTCAAAGACATTTAAGAGACATTGAAAGTCTGTGATAGCTTTTGTCTCTTGAAGATGTAGAACAGCAATCGAAAAAAACAACATGAAAGTAGATCTGGACCTCAAATATGGTCTGGTGGACTCTTGATGGAGCAATTTAAGTCAGGTCCAATATTGGACTTCTAAATCTATGTGATGACTTGTAATCAGTGTCTCTTAAAGTTTAAATTAACGAATCATAATCTGGATTAAAATACTAGATGCAGGTAAAGCAGAACCTACATCCAGATGGATGTTGAAAAGTTCTGCCTATGTGCCATCCAGCACATTAGGAACCTGTTATACATCCACTGGCAGTTATTTACAGGGTTGGGTTGCCAGCTTCATTCCCATTTGTATCTGAGCACTTGGTGGTAAAGGATCTTGCTCAAGGGTCCAAGAATGGCACCCTAGCGGCACCCGGGCTCGAACCGGGGACCTCCTGGCCTGCAGTTTAACACCTTAACCACCGAGCCCCCCCTGCATCATCCAAAACAAAATAAAATAAGAATGTATTGATATATGAGTCCATAAAGAGCCTGCAATGTCAGGCTCAATAATGGATATTCACGGGTATCCTCGGTCAGTCAGGTCTCACCAGGATAACCCAGTTTTCTGATTTCAGACTAAATGTAGAGCAAACATCAAAATGAAAGATGACTGTTTCTTCGGTGAGAGCACCAAATTTATGAAAATCATGCTCTTGCATTGGTTTACATCATACAACATACAGTGGCAATCACTTGTAAAAGACTGTACAGCAAGCCTGCCAGCCAAATGAAGTTTCAACTAGGGCAGAAATTGGGGAGAGCTCAAGAAGGCAAAACTGCACAGATGTATAGCCAAAAAATGTCAGCTATGACTATTACTCTAAATTCTCAGCTGCGGAGGAGGAAGGAGTCAAAATGGAGAGCTAGCTGAGAGCTGGAACAGAAGAAAAGAGAAGTGGAGGGGGGGGGGGAAGTAACAACTCTAACAACCTTGCCTTATTTCTCTTGGAGGAAAAAAAAATAATAGGTGGTTGAGAGAGGAAGCAGAGGCATGGTGGGAGCAGTAACTAATAGAGAGCCTTCGCTAGGTTCTGGGGAGGTGAGATTGAGAGAGTGCTGCTTAGATAAGGACAGAAAAGGAGAGAAAGGGAGAGATATCACCAGTTTTGAGCCTGAAAAAAGGATACGCCTGTAAAGCACTTACGATATTCTGTCTCTATCTTTCATAAACATGTGCAGCCACTCCTTTGACTGCACTCGTTCATTATGAATTGTCTCAGCTATTTGGCAACACAGTACTTGTTCACTGATCTCACTCCCACTGTCGTTTTTCCCCCTCCCCTCGCTCTGCTTCTCTTGCTGACCTTATTGGGAGAAAGATTTCTGTTCTTGGGCACTCAGAGCTCAAGACAGCTGCAGTGTTTTATTATTTAAATGTTCAATGAATACCCTTGCTAGTTGCTCTTTTTTGTTGTAAATGCTATAAATCAATGTCCAACTGCGTATGTTTCAAGGAAAAAAACTGCATAAAACCACAACTCTGCCGTCAAATCTTACTGTAAATTCAAAATGAACATCCAAGATTTAATTAACGTTCCTTCCAAAGAGATTGCTTCATTTAAGGACATTAAAAGGATGTCACAATAAATTAGCTGTGATGCCCTTTAATATTCCAGTCGTAACCTCGATGCCGCTGACCCTCATATGAACTGCTGCAGTTTACCCTCGTGTAATTATGTGCGTGCCATTACAAATGAGAGGCATCGCTTTTAGCAATAGCAAAATTACCTATGCAAAAAAAAAAAAAAAAAGGGATTAATTCGTCACTGTGATGTGTGCGGAAATGCATATTCAGAAGCACCATAACCGATTATTATCCTCGTTTCCTATAGATGCCGCTCGCAGTCTCGCCAAGGTCGTCGCGTAATCACGGGGACTTGGACGTTTAATCTTTCCGAGAGACAGAAGTGCAAGTAATGGATTAGGAAATCGCTAGGAAAAGTGAAATTGCAAATGACCCACAGGTCGCATGGCCATAGATACAGTTATCTAGTGACCTAGAAATCAGATTACCATGCAGGGAAAGAGGAAAAATTCAAATTAAGGGACAGAGCCTGAGGGAATAACATGTACCTGTGATGATAAAGATTCTTACCTCAAATATACCTAAGGGAATTTCAGGCCAAGTGAACAAAAAAAGAAAAAAAAAAAAAGGGGTGCTTGAATTCCTTCTAAAAATCACCAAATGGTTTTATTTGGTCTTGCACAAGATCGTTAAATAATCATTAGCCATCCCTGATCATATGCCATGAATTCAAACATCACCACAAACTTCCAAGGTGACCTGAGTCGAGCTTGCCTTCACCTCCTTGCGTTTTCCTTCTCTCCATCCTGACACTCTAAAAGCTTTACTTTGATTAAGCACTTGCAAAAAGCCTCTCTACCTTTAATTACCTCTACCTCAATCATTTTGTTCCCAAGTATTATATGTGAAATCACGTCCTGCCTAATTAAATAATCATCCCTCACTCTGACAACAAAAGGAGCACCGTCATTAATCATCTCATACGGAAAGGAGAAATGTGAGAATAACTGGAGGCGAGTATGACCTTTAAGATGAGAGGGCAGAGTTCCTTGAGTCTTTATAGGTCATCTCGGGTTAGCCTTATATTTTAGTCAAAGTTGTATACTTCTTAGGGAAGTTCAGACTGATTCTCACTTTTTCTAGTTTTGGTCATCATCATAAAATTAACAGTAAGCAAAGTTAAGTGTAAGAATGAAAAGCAATATGTGTAAACGGAGTTGCCATCACCATGGTGGCGTAGTGGTTATCACTGTGGCCTGACATCACCAGGGTCAAGGTTCGATTCATGCCTTGGGTGTAGGTGCATTGAGTTTTCATGTTCTCCCTGTGCTTGATGGGTTTCCCTCTGAGTACGCTAAAGAGTGTGAGGTTTCCTCACAGTCCCAAAGCCAGGCTAACTGGTGTTTCCCAATTGCATGTAGTGTGTGAGGGATTTCCTCCAGAGTGTTTCCTCCCTGCCTTGTTTCCTGAGTCCCCTGGGATATGGTCAAGGCTTCCTGCGACTCTGAACAAGTTAAGCGGTATAGAGTATGAGCGAGTGAGTTTGAATCACCTCTCTTAAGCTGTTGGGTTTTGTAACTCTTTCTTTTAACATCTGACTACACCAACACCAGACTAAGGCACCCCCCCCCCTCCCTCCTTAAACAAATCTGCAAGTAGACAAGGGAGAACACAGTCAAAAGAGACAGTGGTGTTTTGGATTCTAGGGCTTGTCATGATCATGTTTGGTTCAAGTGTGTGAGGGATCAAGGGGCTGTTCAGAAGGTTTCAGAGTGTTACATTTGCTCTCTGCAGACAACACGGACATACACACATCTTTCATCGAAGTCTTGCACAGTCTCATGAGGTTAGCAACTCCGTTTGAAACACTTCTTTCTCCATAGCAACTCTTTTCTTTCTCCCTGTGCCTTTTGCAGTTGATTTTTTCAGACAATACTCTCTCTCTCTCTCTCTTTCTTTCTCTCTGTCTCTCCACTGCCTGAGGTCACGTGGTTTGGAATTCGAAGCTGAAGTGAAAACTGTGCTGCTATCTCACCCAGCCATATGTCCCGTCTCTAGCCTGGACAGAGTTCTTGCTCCTCTGTTTTTTTCCCCCTCCCTCTCCATCTCTCAGGTTGAGATTGAGGGATCTGGAGGAACTGCATGAAGACGGCTGTTAAAACTGGTCTATGTCAGAGGACTGCTTGAGCAGGCAGAAGATCTCATGATGAGGTCAGGTGACTGCACTCAATGGGTCATGTGCAGTCAATAGTGATGAATGCTATTAATGGTGTGTGACCCTGAACCTAATAATATTTATGGGACAGTGTGTGTTCTGTTTCTGCTCACTTTAAATACTAACATTACATTGTTCCACAGCATGTTACAAAGCTTCCATTGTTTAATGTAAAGGCTCGATTATAGCCCCAGACTTACCATTGGGACTTTTGAGTAAGTCACAGTTCGTTGAGGAGAAGATCGTCGTCATCCAATCAAATCGAGTTTATCGACTCCGCTCTCCTCTCCATTAATCTTTTTCATGCGTCCTTGATAAATACACTAGCTGCTGTTGCCCAATGACAATCCCTTGATATCCTCCCAGCTTTTTCTTTTAAAGTTCAGATCAAAATAAATGTCTGTCCAAACAACAAACTAATAATCTGCAGTGTTCTCAGATATCTATCACCGACACTACAGAAGTGCCTCAAGGGTCCGTCTGACTCTATCTCACCTGTAATATGCTTAGATCTTATTTAAAATTCTGTTTGAAAAATGTCAACTTATATGGTATAGTCTGTACTTTTCAGCTCAAAGTTTCAGCTCATCTTTTAAATCACCCCTTTATGTTTATTGTACTCTTCAAACTGGGACTCAATGCTATGTAACTGTTGAATTTGCAATTCCAATTGGTCAGATGATGTTCTTTATTATTATTCAAATAAGGTTTAATCTATAACAGCAGAGATGCAAATAGCTCCAGCTGCAAGGCCTAGTCACATCCATCCATCCATCCATCCATCCATACATTGTGCTTACAGCTTATCCGCTCCTGGGGTGTCTAGAGCCTATCCAGGAGAGCTTACACTACCATTCAAAAGTTTGGGGTCACTTGCAAATTTCTTTGTTTTTGTTTAGTGATTTATTTTCTACATTCTTCAACAATACTG
>JAOVVA010000051.1:6280199-6297499 GCA_028565275.1 Leiocassis micropogon
TAGAGGCGTTATGAAGTCTTTACAGAGCAGAAGTAGCAGACACATCTCACCATTAACTGTTCAAAGGAGATTAATGCCTTTTTTGGACGCCTTCAGCATTCCTTTACAATGTAGAAAGAAATAAAAATCAGGAAAGATCAAGGAGTTAGAAAGTGAGCCCAAACTTTTGAACGGAAGTGTAGGACACACGGTGAGGTACACCCTGAATTGGCTGCCAACCAATTGCAGGGCACAAGCATACATACACACACACACACACACACACACACACACTCAAAGCATACACCATAGAAATTTTGGAAACACCAATCAAAGTCATATGTCACATGTACACGAAAGGAAACCCACCAAGCACAGGGAAATCATGCACACTCCACACACACAGAATAGAGGTGAGATTTGAACCCTGAACCCTGAAAGCAGTAGCATGGTGACATAGTGGTTAGCACTGTTGCCTTGCACCTGAAGTGTTGAGGGCTCGATTCGCGCCTTTGCCTTTGGGTTTGCTGTGTGCATGGAGTTTGCATGTTCTCTCCGTGTTTGGTGGGTTTCCTCCTGGTACTCCAGTTTCTTCCCAAATTCCAAAGACATGCAGATTAGGCTAATTGGCGTTCCCAAATTGCCCGTAGTGTGTGTGTATGCTTTGATGGATAGGCACCCCATCTCATGCCCTGAGTCTCCTAGAATAGGCTCCAGACCTACATACAGGATAAAGCAGTATAGCAGTATAGACAATGAATGAGTGAGTGAGAGAGTGAGAGTCTCCTGTGCCAGTGCATTGTGACTGTAGTCTTCTGTTCGCTTGGCAGACTTTTCACAATAAAATTCTAACAATAAATATCAGTAAAAAAGTTTTTTTTATTTACATTTTTTTGTGAACCTACACACTCATTGTGCTGTGATTATATTAGATGATGACATGATAATAATAATTTCCAAAGCTTTTTTTTTTTTTTTTTTTACAATTACAGTATGACTAGCTTATCTGCATACCTGGTATTGTATGTATATCACACGCAATTTTTATATACATACAATTGTTTATATACATATTATATTATTTGTGAGGCATATATGCATGCCTCACAGGCTTAGAGGGTTTTCTTTTAAGAGCAGTACTGAGCTATGCAGACATATTCTATTATTATCAGTCTCTTGCCTGCGGAGTTTGCGAAGAATTCTGTCACAAAAGCCCCACAGGGCGTCTTTCTAATTGGTTTAAATATACACGTGTGGTGAAAAGCAGGTTCGCCTGCTCAGTACAGCGAATGAGGCATCCTCGCAGCCGGCGAGAACGAACCAATTAGCATCCTGGGTGGGCTAGGAGATGAAACGTGATCGATTTGATTTTGAAAACGCAATTAGCCAACCGGTGCAAAGTACAACCACTTCATTATCTACGGCATCGTGCTGACAACGATAAAACGAATCACCCCCAGACTGTTTGGTCTGTGAAGCGTGTAGCAACAGGCAAACAATATGCCTTATTAGCCATGCTAGCCTTATCACGAGATGCAAAGAGAGATTAGAATTAATCAATCAAAATCATAAGAAAACCCGAAATCCAAACATGTATGCTCCCCCCCCCCCAAACACACACACACACACACACACACACACAGAGCATGGTGGTCTGTTTATTAGGGTAAATATTCATCTCTGGAACATTGTCTTCTGCACAAGGTTATGCATGTGAACATTTTGTATTGTTTTCACTGTGGATTTTGTGCAAAAACAAGCAAATTACGCCGTCACGCTGCACCTGCACGCACAAACAGCAGGTAGACACTTACATAAGATCTGTCTCGTGTCTTTATTAGATACAAGCGTATTAACAAGTTGAGATAAATCAACACAATTTGCCCTGCTGGGCTACTCTTACAAAGCATGCAGCATGAAACACACACACACACACACACACACACACACACACGTACACATGCACACACATACAAACATCTCCAGCCCTTAAGGTTCTTCTATCTTCTTTTCACCCTTCTCACAGACAGGAAAAAACACACAGTTCGGCTGCTACTCACATTGTTTTTTTTTTCCCACTCAAGCTCCCTGACTCCTTCATTTCTTTACATCGATTTTTCTGTCCACGCTATCTTTTCTTTCACTTTTGCACTTCCTTTTCTCTCTCACCTTGCCTTCTACTACCTCTCTGTCTATCTTTGTTCTTCTCTATTTTAGTGAAATAACATCGTAGCTCACCGGCTTAAAAAAAGAAAAGAAAGGGAAACAGCCAGTTAGCTTTGTGGAACGCGATAAATGTGATGCATGTAGTATTTGTGTGTATATTTGTGTGTGTTATACAATATCACCTTGTACCTCCATGTACTTGGGGCTGTGTACATGGAGTTTGTATGTTCATCCCGTGCTGGGTGGGTTTCCTCTGGGTACTCGGGTTTCCTCCCCCAGTTCAAAGATACAAAGATTAGGCTAACTGAAGTTTATCTATTTTTATTTTTGATAACTTGGCTAAAGGAGGGAAATCTGTAGATCTAGGATTTATTAAACCTTTGTGTAAAGACTGTTGTGCATGATATTCCCCAAATATCAACAGTTTACATAATAATCGATAAAAGGACATGCTTCTGGATTTATTAAAGCTATGGGTCACCTGTATGATTGTATCACTGCCCTCGTCATTCAGAAGGAAACACAAGGATGGATTTTTAAACAGCACATGTGAGCCCATAATTACAATTAGTTTTTATTGTTTGTTTAAAAGCAGTATGTTACTATTTTGCTCTAGTGCATCTTGGATGGTTCTATAATCAGAGGTGTATGCTATTTGTTAGTACCAGAATGCACCTATGATGGGTGCATGTGTGCATGCCAATGGTTATCGCAGGACTTGTAACACCTACATAAGTTTTATCTGCTTATATTGGATAATGTTAGCTAGCAACACAGTTATATTCTCTGTGCTGCTGGGAGGCAACCTCTAACTGCTATGGTGGAATATTTTTTTTGTGGGTTTCCTAATGCACAAGTATGACAACTTAAACCATTCAATTTTAATTTAGAAGTTCTTTTGCATGACATACGGCACTGATACAGTAAATGGATCGTCAAGCACATATTAAAAAAATTTACGTGAATTTCTAATATTCTTTCACTTGGAAAAAAGGGGCAGAGCTCTGTTAATGTTAACATAATGCTTGTCTGTAAATAATACATGTTTCTGAGCTTTCCAACTCTAAACAACCTTTAATACCAACCAGGTGTTTTATATGGAAGGGAAAAATAGTGGTTCAGTTGCATGGCTTTTCTATTGGAGTTTACTGTTTTGCAGCTCAAAAGACAAGGGATATAAAATAAAGACTTTATTAAAAAATACAGTACAGTACATGAAGACACATAAGAAGCGTAATGGACTAATGGTTATGTTTTAGTTTTTAGAAAAAAATAATATAAGATTAGTGCAATGTTGGACTGCATTTCTTTGGCAGTGATTATTTGGCAATAACTACATTATTATTTAATTTTATTCTATTAAAAAAAAAACAGTACAGTTAAATCTATAAGTACAGTTAAGTCATAGTAATCCAACATCACTGTACCAATAATAATTAAAAAAAAATCAGTCCACATATTTTTATCTGTTTTAAACGCCCTAATTGCTTCAATTAGTGCTATAAAGAATGGTGAAGGTACAGATAGCTCAGTGCCATTTTTTTAAATTAAGAGTTCTGCACTTCTGGTTTCTGTACTCATTAACTATAATTTCCCACCATTAAACAAAAGCTTAAATGGTCCAGTCCCATTTCTTACAATCCATAGATGTGCACTTATCAAGTCACTCTGCTTAAACGCAGACACCCAAATGCAAACCAAACACAAACAGCTAAATGATTTTATCCCTAAGAGATAAAACAAGAGCAAACCACTCAGTTGTGGCTACTAAATGTGAATCGATGATGCATCATTACACCCAAAACATCATTCAATTAACAGAATCAATGAATTGACTAAATAAACGAATTAAATACCAAATCGTACAGAAGAGGAAACATTCAAGCTGCGAGCGGGTGTGCGTCAGAGTGAGTTTATCACGGGTATCATGGGTAAGAATGTTGTTAGGCACGACGCGAAGCAATATTTTCAAGCGTGCTTGATATTCTGGGTAATAAATCTTGTAGCTTGAGCACCTCTTTGACAAGTAGCAAGAACAGCGATGAGAAACAGGCAACGAAAGAGGAGAGGAAATTTATCTGCGTTCACACGCAACAGATCCCTGAATCCAGCTCATCATCCATCCATCTATCCATCCATCTACAAATTATTTGGCGTGTCGAACACAAATGGTTAGTGCGAACAGTGTTATGAAGGAATACAAATGCAATCCCTGGTGGCAACCAATAGGAAAAAAAAAATGGCAAGGTTCCTTTTCTATACCTCCGTTATTTTTTTCCCCCCATCACATTCTTTGCATCAATCTCTTATTCCTTTACATGGTTCTCTTACTTGTCTTTTCTAGTTTCTATGTTACTAAAGAAAGGACATGCTCTTATTTGTGATAAAGCAGGGGCTCAGACCTATGATCTCTCCAGGTGAAAGATCAGGTATTGTGTGTCTCTTCAGGATGACATGGTGTGTGTGGCAGCATGGTATTTCTGTCATGTTGGAAATTGTGTATTAATGTAAATGGTTCTCCCGGTTTCAAACCTGATGCATTTGTATAGAATTTTTATATATATATCACATACCCACAATATCATATCATAAAGATGATTATGTTACCTGACTGTTTCCACCTGTTCTGTGTTTTGCCCTGATCAATCTGTTGATTTAACCCCTTCTGTATCATGGTCGTCTGGCAAGGTAATATCACATATTCACGTCAATAGGTCAAAGCCTTAATTTCTTATTGCCTTAGTATTTTTTTTTCTCAAGAAATCTCCTGTTTATTATTTAAGCATCAAAAATGATTTTACTTAGCATCTCAAGGGTTATCATGATATTAGCATTGCAATGCAGTCGTAGATTTTGTATTAAATATGCTCTGTTTCATACAAGTCTTTTCTTTTCTAGCTTGCCAGTGAAGGCAGAAGAAGGGAAATTTGTGGATCTTTTTTTTTTTTTTTTTTGGATTTATTACCTCCTTCGAGACCGTTGTGGGCGAGATCCCCCAGTTTCTGAAATAAAACAAGATACTGTTGGATTTATTAAAGCCAAGGATCAACTCTCTGATTGTGTTGTTCAAAGGTAAAGAGAGATGGATTTTGTTTTAAAAGTAAACAACACTTTTTGAGCTCGTTTTATTTAACCTGATTTAATGGCTGTTTTGTTAGTGTTTGATAATACTAGTGTGTTACCGTTTTGTCTTTGTGTCCTGTGAGGGACATTTTGAATTGTTTGGTGGTTTAGTACGTAGGTACCTTAGGACACGTATGAGGTGCACAGTTGCTGTCTTACTTACTCATCGTCTATACCACTTATCTTATACAAGGTCACAGGGCGCCTGGAGCCTCTCCCAGGAGACTTGGGGCTTGAGGCGAATGCCAATCCATAGCAGGGCACGCATGCATACTGTACACAGGCCCATTTACACACTACGGGCAATTTGGAAAAACCAATTAGCCTAGTCTGTCTGTCTTTGGACTGTGGGAGGAAAGCAGAAATCCTGGAGAAGAACATGCAAACAGACCTGATGTGGGATTCGAACCCAGGCCCTGGAGGTGCAGGACAACTAAGCCATTATCTTGCCACGGTTATTGCAGGACTTATATTAGTCTTGCCATGTATTAACAAGAATTCACAGAATTTTTTTAATGCCTTACATCTTTGTGTAAAATTTCCTGTTTTTAACCCTCACAAGTTTTACAAATGTGGCTCATTCTAGAGTGGCACCCAAAAGTTTTAAGACAACATATGTGATATCTTACAGTAATCCTTGTGCACAAAACCTATTAATGATCTCACTAAGTTCTCTTTTTAGGGCAGGGTGTCCATCTCTGCACAAATATGGCTAAAACTATGGAATTCTCAAATGAATTCCATTGAAGTGAAAGTTTTGTGGCAAATTTCTGTACATGATCTTCAGGGAGCAATCAAGCAGGCATGGATTCAGCGAGTGACACCAGAGTACTGCAGCCGTCTTTTTGACTCTATGCCCAGCTGGTTTTGAAAAATAAGACTTCATACTAAATATTGATTGTTGTAAAGCAATTTTGTTGCGTAAAGGCAAAAAAACCCAAAAATCATATCATCCTGATTCCCATTTTTTTTTTTTTTAATAATGACAGTCATTAAAACATTGAATTTCACTTTTGTCTCAATACTTTTGTATATCTGCACGTGGACAACAGTTCATCGCCAGCATGCTTGATAGATTTTTTTTTTTTTTTTACTCGTCCTTTGATGTTACTTGTCCTTTGATTTATTTTTGAAAACAATTTCTCATCTTTATTAAAGTGAATAACATTTAAAATGTCCTTCAGTCTGGTTATAAAGTGAAGCAATGCACAAATGAAAATGATGTTGCTTCTTCTGGAGACTTTGATCTTAAAAGCGTAGAGTAGTGCTCCTACCTGATTTGGCCTAAGTGCATATGGAGATCCTCAAAGATCATCCATTTGTTTTCACGTTACACTACATTAGTGATGAACAATTACATCAACAGTCGGCATACTAATACCTCTGTTAGGGTTTGTTGAATGGTTGCATTTTCTGCATTTTTACAGGCCTCCAATCTTAAAAGACGACCCGTATTCCATTCCTACTGCAGCCGTAGGTTTTGCTCTCATTAGGACTGTTCTATTTATTCTGCTTTTTGGGCATATCTTTACAATTTGTTTCTGATCATTATCTGATACCTTAATAAGCCTTTTTCCATTTGATTTAATTTTTGCCCGCCTTTTGATCATATTCTGACCCAGATATTATGCTGTTATTTTGATTTTGATTGCAGGCTGTCTTGTTCCCTGCCACATTTTGTCCCCTGCTGCCTGCACTGATGTTAATTCACAGCTAATGACACCGTGCATGTATTATGCCTCCTACATGATACATTTACTTTATAGAAAGTAGTCTAGGAGAAAGCTAATTGTTCAGGAAGCCTTCATATGGCAATTGACTATGGTAATGTAATGTCTATAGCTAATTAGAGACGGGTCCTACTCCATTTAAATTAATTATAGGATTCTCTTTTTACATTTATCATTTTGAGCTGCTATATGAAACTGAATGGCTCAAGACAGAGCCGGTACATGGTATTTATTTACAAGACCTCTTACAGACGGGACCTTTGTATATGACTGTTATTGCTTATATACAGTAATTTATGTTAAAAAAAAAAAAATTGCTAAAGATTTTTATTGTTATGCTCATTTTCTCGGATGCATTTGACATTACTCACGCTCTGGCACTGCTGGAAAAAACAATGCATTAAAAATTAGGACTATAAACACAGTTTTTAAGCAAGGCAGTCAATCAGGCTTGAAATAACAGCACCCTGTGTGATTGCTTTACCAATCGTTTTCATGGTCTGCACCCAGTTGGCTTTCTAAAACCTCCTCTCTCCTGCAGCGGTGTGCCAGTTGGTTGCCATGCACGCGTGTGTTTTGCCCACTTCTATCCAATCACCCCTTGGAAATGTCACAGCAGGATGTCATCAATTAGTATTGAAATCAACTCTTTCCTATCCTCTTCAGGGAAAAGGTAGCCAGGGGTGGTACAACTTTTATGCTTATTTAAACCTCACTATGCAAACAAGCAGCAGGTGACCACCTCAAGCTCCTCTGGAAATTGGTGTCAGCTGTGAGTTTCTCAACACAGGATTGTGTCTGCAACCCTGAAACCACCTTGATGCCTTCTCAGGTTTTTAAGCACAGTGTGAGGTAAGGTAAGTAATACTGCACACTTTAACAGTATTTTTTTCCCCCCCCTCACACCTCAGGGAGGAATATCACAGCTTTGATGACCAGAAAGGGTATACGTGCTAAGCCCGTGTTGCCTATGCACTGGTGACTTGGTTTTGTCTACTTCGCAGAAGCACAAATGTATAAGGTCAAAGAAAAGCAACATACATGCCCACTGGATCAGACCGATTTATAACTAAAAGTACGTCTCTCTGGCTTTAAAGTATGCAGCTTTCAAGTGTCACTCTAGACTCCCACCGCTCTGAAGAATCAAGTCACTGTGTATACATGCGCCGAGCTAATGTTTAGAGATACCCAACCCTTGATGGAATCACAAGGAAAGTTTCAAGGGGAGGAAAAGAAATGAAGAGAATGTCTAGGTGATGTAAATGGAGCTTTGGTGTAAGTTTCTTGAATTCCTTGCTGCTGGAGGTCTCGGGTCAAATGCTGTTAAAAGCATCAGCAGATCATGCTGAATGTTTCATTAAAATTTCTTAAGTTTATTCAGGTTAAAGCCCTGCATCGGTCTCTCAATTGTAGGCTTCTCGCCTGACATGCAAAAAGTACCGGTTCAATAATTCCCTGCCAACGCTCCAAAAGCCCAGTCTCAAGCACGGATTAAAAGAATAAAAATTACATGGAGACTTTCATAATGATAAAAATAATAATGTGCAGATCGCATGATCCCCTGCGGCAACATGACATTGATTCTGTGACAAATAAAGATCTGGCAGTGTGGGAGCACTGCTATAGTAATAATCGAAAAGCCACCAACAGAAGGATGATGGCAAATAATTACATAAAACCTGTGCACCAAATACACTATCAAACAAAAACAAAACAAACAAAAGCACGTATTACCTTGATAATGAGAACTTTTTTGAGATATATATATATTTGTTTATAATATAATATAAAATAATATATATTTTTATTACAGTGATTGGCAATCTAAGCAGAACATAGAAATTAAAACACAGGTTATCCAAAATAGAGAACATGCTATCACATGGCCAGTTACAGAACTCAACCAAAGTGATCGTCGGGACAAGTTCTCATCCTAAAAGACCAATGTAATTTCGGTGTAAAATCCTAGGAAGACAAATCTCTGGTGTTTTTCCTTCCTTTATTTAAATCAAGCACGCCTGAATTAAATTAGCACCTTTAAATTAACCAAGTTCTCCTAAATCAGTAAGTTTATTCTCTGTTGCTCATTACAGGAAAAGCACAAATTTGTGCAGCGCTCCTTAAATAAAACCAGCCCCTAATTTTTTTCCTTTATTTGAAACCTCCAGAGATAAACACAACAGGAAAATATGATTAAGTCAATAAGGAAGTTGATTCTTCCCATATTTTTATGCACGCTGTACGTAAAGTTGGCACAGTGTTCATAATAATGAGAATAAATAATAGTGAAAAGAAGTAAAACAGTTTCACAAATAGATATTAAGATAGATAGATAGATAGATAGATAGATAGATAGATAGATAGTATGGGGCAAAATGACAAACTTTTAAGTGGTCACGGCAGATAATCATCCGATCCGCACATTCAGCTTGGCACAGGTTTTACACCGGGCATGACCTTCCTGTTCTACTCAGGCTTGGGACTGGCATTAGGAATGCCCTGTGTCCTGGGATTTTGGGGCATTGGCTAGGAATCAAACTCGAGCTAGGATGAAACGTACCACTGAGCCACCACTGCCCCTCTTATTATTATTTTTTTTTTATGAGTAAAAAATATAATTTTTTTATTTCACTCAACCTTTTTTTTTTTATTGTAGCTCTGTGAAAGCAGGAAATGGTTTAAAAGCCAAAATACCCAAAATATGTTTGGGATGATTGGGGTCCCTTTTTTTTTTTTTTTATCAAAGATGACAACTGTAGCTACAGGTATAGCCATTCTCAGCAGGAAATAGGTCGCACTAGATTCACCTGCTGACTTTTTGTGTTTCCTGCAGTTTTCTTTCTCCACTCCCTTTCTCCTTCGTGCTCACAAGGAATCTCACTGGACGGGTTTGATGTGGCAGTGAAACCTGTTATGAAAATCACTTGTTGTGCATGGACACATTTTCTCCATTCATTGGAATTGCTCTGATTGGCACACAGGAGTGAAGGACATTAATTGTTTCCTTTTTTGGCAGACATGAAAATATGGACCACCAGAAGGCTGAATTGACTTTCTATTGATAATGGGGGAAAATGCTGTGCAGCTCCTTTATACTTCGTAAAAGTCATTCAGGTTAGGCATTTCAGAAACATACACTGGTATTAGCTAACCCTAAAACGCAGTCAGGTCTTTTAAATGTCAGACATTCACGAGAGAGAGCGAGAGAGAGAGAGAGAGAGACTCACACATCTGATGTCATATGGCGTAGTGTTCACGGGCCCCGAATGTATTAAATCTACAAAACTCCATACTCACCCACAGTTTCAGACGCCATCGGTATCATGGGTGCAGTTCCATTAGATTCCATTCTCATTGAGTCGGGGCCTCAGAAGCATGTGAGGAAAATGTCCGTAAGAAAGATTGAAGGGGACAGCTGAGAAAGAGAGGGAGTGGATGATTAGAGATGATATGGTGCCTGTTGAGGGAGAATCTGAAGAGAGGAGGGAAGGATTGCTTTACTTGGATCTCAAATCACAATGGACACGGAGGGAGGAAATGGCTGAAGGCTTGTGTTAGACTTTTTTCTGTTCCAAGAGTAATAACTTGCATCTGTTATTTTGTAATGCCATAAAAACTTATCTTTGTGTCTATAACTTTCTCTCTACAATCTAAGTTTAAAATGGATCTAACTCGGACTGAATGTTTGTACTTTTTAGCTATGAAAAGAGTCTGAGAATTTAAAGCCACTTACTCTACAATTATCAGCTCCCTAACTTTATTAATGCATAACACAATTTCCATTCAAATCCGAGGATTAAAAACACACCTTTCTAATGCACCCATTGCAAAATAGCTTTCACCCAAAAGATGCTTCATGCTGTAAAGTTCCACATGAAGCTCTTAATGTTAGTGGCGATTACTCCAAGAGTTGTAAAAATTCAATAACTCGAAAAAAACATCATCAGAAAGGGGATAAAAACAAAATAGACTTAATCTGCTCTTCCTGGCCTTTATTTTGGTCACTGTTCTGACAGGTAATAAATGCTAGAAGAAGAGAAAATGGAACCGAGAGCCTGCTTTAATGCCTTATCACACTCGTTTCACTTCTGTTATTCGCTTTTACTCAAAAGCCTTCAAGGTTCTTACCTGTTACCTGTTTGACTTCATCAGAGCGTTCACTTCTGTAAAAAACTCAATCACACATATCTACATATTTACTAGTGAACTGTGAAATTACCTGGTGAGCAAATGCACCAAAGTTTTTTATTCTGTTTTAATTCCCCATTTGTTAAATCTGTCAGGTAGAAATCTACTTTTATTCACTCAGCTGTTAAATACTTGAGAATGAAAACTGGGTCCAAAACTGCTTTTTTTTCCCCTCACAATTTTTATATTCTAAAGAAGGCAGCACGGTGGTTTTGTGGTTAGTACTGTCGCCTCGCACCTTCAGGATACGGGTTCGATTTCCACCTCGGGTTGGAATGTTCTTGAATGTACTTGGTGGGTTTCCTCCAGGTACTCAGGTTTCCTCCCACAGTCCAAAGACATGCAGATTAGGCTAGTTGACATTCTCAAATTGCCCATAATGCGTGTGTGTGTGTGTGTGTGTGCGCGCCCTGCAATGGATTGGCACCCTATCCAGGGTGTACCCCACCTCATCTCCTGGGATAGGCTCCAGGCCCCCACGACTCTGTATACAGAATAAAGTGGTATAGATGATGAGTGAGTGAGTAATATTCTAAAGATACTGTATGTACATAAATGTAAGTGCCTACGGGTAAATGCGCTACATACGGACTACAACTAATAATGATAATAAGGACAGGGTTAAGAGTTTGCTTTACTGCCCTAATTTAGTTCAATTACATTTTATTTGTATAGTGTTTTAACAATGAAAGTTATTGCAAAGCAGCTTTACGAAAAAAAAAAAAAAAAGTAATTATAATTATCAGTTTGTTCCTGGGGGCGACGGTGGCAAAGAAAAACTCCATGTCATAAGGAAGAACCCTAGAGAGGAACCAGATTCTGCAGGGAACTCATCGTCATTTGGGTGACATCAGACAGTGTGTCCATAATTCAATCGCTGCTATATCTGTGTGCTATAATGTTGAATGCTCAGTTATATAACAGGAAAGTTAATAGAAAGTAGCCTTTCACTGATGGAGGCTTGGGTACAAAAAAAAAGCCAACAATTTCCTGTCAGTCCTAAATCTGGTTTAATATTAGAGAATGTGAATATGCTGCCCTGCAATACTGTAGTATTATCCGGGAAGCATCGGTAGCAAAATCATTCAGAGATGATTCATTTCCCTCAGCAACAGGTGGTATGTTCTGAGTCATCATCTTGCTACAGTGTGAACTCCCATCCACTGTTACTGTTATTGTTTAAACATACTGTATTGGTTGGACCTGAGGGCTTGAAACATGTTGTTGACCCATCCCTCAGGTGCCATTTCACACACACTCACATCATCAGTTAAGACTAGCGAGTCAGTTCAGGACTCTAAGGGCGGCAGGACTCTAAGTCAGGATACTAACATGCCGCGGATCATGAGCGGTTCTATTTCTTTTCCGTATGGTCCTCATTTCAGTCCTCTGAGACAGAAGTATCTTCGGCTCCTGTGTATCCACAGACTTGTAGCGTTCCTTTTATTGTGGTCCTACTTCAGAGAAATAACATGCTTCAGCTTTCTGATGTGAACTGGCCCTTCATGTTTCCTTTCTGCTCTTAAATATAATAGGATTTAAAAAAAAAATAATAATAAAATCACGGTCACCAAACGCCTTGCTCTTGCTTACTTTAAAGCTACTCTTGTGAATTGACTTGTTGATGAAACATCCTCACAAAACATGTTTAAATCTTAATGGTGGTCTTAAGGTTCTACTTGTCACACAACTTTGAAGCTTATAAAGCATGACATGATTACCTTTTTTTGTTGTTGAGGATTTTATTTTATTTTATTACTATAGATTTAAGATGCTGTAATCTGTATTTGTCTTTTCTGTCAGAGGTTAAACATTTGTACACCAAATGTTAACAATGAAAAGACATCCATGTCTGAATCAGCTTACATTTCTAGACGCCTCATATCTCTCCTTAGGCTTTAATTACTGGTTATTTGTTTCGAAAAGATATCAGTTTTGATATATTACATAATTTTGTTGTTTTCCAAGTTTCCCCATGATGCATTGCTTGAGAGGTGATTGCAACAGCTGCAAGATTTTACAGCTGTAGACCATTTGTTAACTCTCTCCCTTAAAGAATAATTATTGTTGCCGTCAAAAGTCTATATATACTGTATATATACTACCGTTCTTTGTTACTGTTTAGTCATTTCTTTTCTACTTTCTACAACAATACTGGGGATTTCAAAGCTATGACATAACACACATGGAATTAGGTAATTATGTAACAACAACAACAACAATAACAGTCTGTTGTTATTTTAAGACACGGAGGTCAGCATTCCTGGAATAGTAATTGCACGAACAGTATTTATCAAGTGCATTTGCAAAACCCATCAAGACCCATGATGAAACCTTCCCAGGAAAGCAAGACCAAAACTTACAGAGGAGAAGTTCATTTAGAGTTACCAGACTCAGAAATCACCAATTAACCAACAGCACCTCAGATTAGAGCCGTTATGAAGGCTTTACAGAGCAGAAGTAACAGATACATCTAAACATTAACTGTTCAAAGCAGATTATTGCATATTTTGGACGCCTTCACTCACTCACTCGCTCATCTTATCTATACCACTTTATCCTGTATTCAGGGTTGCGGGGACCTGGAGCCTATCCCAGGAGGCTTAGGGCACGAGGCAGGGTACACCCTGGACAGGGTGCCAATCCAACGTAGGGCACACACATACAGCTATTCACACACTATGGGCAATTTGGGACGGCCAATTAACCTAACCTACACAGTCTTTGGACTGTGGGAGAAAACCGGAATACCCGGAGGAAACCCACCAAGCACGGGGAGAACATGCAAACTCCATGCACACAGAGACAGGAATCGAGTGTGGCCAGGAATCGAACCCTGACCCTGCAGGTGCAAGGCGACAGTGCTAACCATTACACCACTGTGCCGCCCTGGACGCCTTCGGTGAATAAAAAATAGACTTTCACTGATGAAGGATTGGGTCCAAAAGTAGAAAAAAAATTCCTGTCAGTCCTGGAATTGTTTTACAGTGTAGAAAGAAATAAAATTCAGGAAAGATCATGGAATTATAAATTGGTCCCAAATGTTTGAGTGGTACTGTATACTGTATATACACACACAGAAACACAGGGGGTGTTCTAGCCAAACCCGGACTTGTGATCGTAAAACCGATTAACATTTTACAGAAGATTTCAAGCACAGTACAGTGACTCCGTACTGTGCTTGATATCTTGAGACTCTGCAGTAGTCCTGCCGTTAAACATTTGAGTGGTGCAATTTTTTTTTAAAGAAGGCCGTATGACTGTGAATGATTACACCGGCCAAGATTACTCAGAGCCCACTTCAGAAAGTGGAACTCTTGATCCTTGAAAATCGGTGGACTGTTTGCCACCAACTTGTGGAAAGGCTCATCAGTCAATCATTCACCAGCACCACTTGCACATTACAGGAACTTGGCTGAGAGTTGCCACATTCCTCGTACATTCCTGACCTTTCTCCTAGCCATTTCCACATGTTTGGGCCATTAAGGGAGTTCCTGAGAGGCCAGAGTTTTAGACATAAAGCAGGCAGTCTGATAATGGCTCCAGTCTACTGAGAAAATTTTCTTCCTTGATGGTATCCAAGCACTAGTGAAACACTAGGATAAGTGTAGTAGTGTAGCAGGGGATTATATAGATTTTACTCTCATTAACGTGTTTTGTTATTTTGCACTTTCAAAAGTTCTGCCTTGACTTGAACACTCGTACATAAATATGCTACGCTGTAAGACTTACTGTAAGCTTGCTTTCAGTGCTTCTTATCTACTAGAAAATGAAGCCGCCCTGTTGTGTGTGTGTGTGTGTGTGTGTGTGTGTGTCATTAGATCAGTTTGACGCCCTGGAAAAAAAGAAAGCGAGACAACACCTAGGAATCTTAGCAATGAGACAGGAAATACTTTTACATTGTGCAGTTGTATAGATAAAACAATGCACATGGTTATGCTACAGTAAGTGTCATCCCAGCCTGGATGGTAGTCTCTTAAAATTCCTTTTCAGTCCTGACCACTCAGTTTTTTCGTTGTTTTGTTTTGGGAAATATTACTTTGCAATAAACAAACAAACCAGTAACTGACATCAATCAAAACTCTGACATCATAACGATTAAATTTCTTTCTAATCAAACAGCTTTAAACGCCTGCTCTGCCTGCCCGAAGACATTTTGACCCCTCCAGCAGACACTGCCAGATTATAAAGCAATAAAGGCTCATGGCAGAACACAAGTGTGAGCTAAACAACTGTTTTTTGCATCCAGTTTCACCCACAATACCACTCTACAGGCAAACTTTTTTTTTTTTTTTTTTTTTTTGCAAACCCTAAGGCATAAAATCTATTTGGACTTTCAGTTCCTCTCCAAATTTTCATTTTATCTTCACGCTTGGACAGAAAAGCTCGAGGCGTGTACATTCGAAAATAAAATCTCCAGAGAAAACACATTAACAGATGTCAGGGGTTGAGCAGTATATTTACGGGACGAAAAAAACACAATTGCCTATTGACATCAATGACTCATGGCATGATTAGAAAGACTACCATGTATTTGGTAACGCTATAGCTGGAAAGAAAGTATGCTTAGCTAAAACAGCAAATACAAAAAGTCTTATACAGTACAACTTACCAACTTTGTCTGTAGTGCCCTGCAACAAGTTGTCTGGCTGCGTATACAATCTCCTCCTCCTCCTGCACAGGAAATGCTTCCTTAGAAGGCTGAGCACATTAGGAAGTGACTTTTCCTATCTGAGCGAGGAATAAGCCACAGCTGTAAAGCTGCCTGTTCTAATCCTGATACTCGATGAACTTCTTCAACCGGTGTGTGCCGAGGTCTGATGAGCTGCATGTGAACTTTTGTGCTTTTTTTTTTTGTCCTCTTCTGTTTCCTCCTCCACCCCTGAATTATTCCCTTATGAACCATCTGTGCTGCTTTTGACCCTCCCCCTGGCTGTGTAAATAACCCACAGCTGTTGTCAGTACAGGGTCTGGGAAAAAAAAGTGGTGCAGGGTGGAGAGGAACAGGAAGAGGAGAGAGTAAGAGAGAGAGAGAGAGAGGGATATGGGGAGAAACACAGTCTGTTTACATTTATGCTCAAATATTGGGTTCGAATCGTCTAGCTAGTATGATGTGTAACGTGTGCTTTGGGAGCATTCTGCTATTTAAAGATTAAAAGTTTGCGCTGGAATGTCTGATGCCATAAGGCTTACAACGTACTCTTCTAACAAGATTAAATTCGAGTTAAAAATGTCACAAAACTTCTCTTTATACTGCCTTTAATGTTACGTCACTGCTCCGGCTTAATGCATATACTGTGCTTGACTTCCCTTGTATTATTACTACTATTTTGAATTAGGTTTTCTTATATACTGTAGCGTCTAGTAGGACGCTGCAAACCTACATTTATTGCACTTATGCAATCACAATAAAGACATACTGTATTCTAGCATTAACTTGAAAATTGCCTTATGTAACTATATTGCAGCTCAATATATATGAATAATATGTAATCTCAGAATTTGGACACTGTTTTAATATGCATTATAGAGAATATCACCATTTTTGACAGGCTTACAAATGTTTGCCTTACTTCACACACTCACACACATATACATACTGTATATAAAGTACACCATGCACACTGAGGCGCGAATGCCTCCAGCAGGAAACAAAAAGGAGAAAAATAAAAACTTCAACACCCGAGAGCCTGAAAAAAAAAAAAAATGAAGCACATTTCAATTCAATGTTATAATTACATTAAGTGAGGCATAATTAACTCAGGTAGGCTTATAAATCCATTGTTTTATTGTTTGTTTACAGAATTATAGAAATCTGAATGTAAATACATTATGAACCCAATAATCATTAGTTCATGTTTGTGTAATGCACAATCACTGCGGCTTAATTAAATACAGCGCACTGTAAAAAACAAACCAAAAAAAAAAAAACTTAAATAGCTCATTGTGTAATTGCTTCAGGAATGAATTCTACATAACCGTTTGAGAATTATTGATCTTTTGCAGACAAGTTACTACCATGACACCACAATGGTCGATGTATTTTTGTTGGTAATTACATTCAAGGTGTTTTTCAGAGCCTTGATTACCTGATGACCTACCGGATTACCTGAT
>JAOVVA010000051.1:6301889-6314527 GCA_028565275.1 Leiocassis micropogon
CCAGTATTGTTGTAGAATGTAGAAAATAAATCACTAAACAAAAACAAAGAAATTTGCAAGTGATCCCAAACTTTTGAACGTAGTGTATATCTTCCTCGATGCTTAAAAGATGGTGGGACCAACTGAGCAGTGTTGGAGGTTCAGAGGGAACGGGGTGCAGTGCGTGGTGTGATTAGAGCTGAGATGTAAGTGGGTGCTGGTTGGGTGCCTTTTTAGGCTTTGTAGGCAAGCATCAGGGTTTTGAATTTGATGCAAGCAGCTACTGGAAACCAGTGCAGGGAGCGGAGAAGTGAGGTAGTGTGTGAGAACTTGGGAAGGTTGAAAATGAGACATGCAGTTGCGTTCTGGATCAGCTGCAGAAGATGACTGGTGGACAGAGGCAGACCTGCAGGAGTGAGTTGCAGTAGTCCAGTCTTGAACTAACAAGGGACTGAACAAGCACCTGAGTAGCCTGTAAAGAAAATAATGGGTGAATTCTTCTGTAAAGAAGAAATCAACAGGAGCGAGTAAGGTTAGCAATGTGTGGAGAAAATGACAGTTGATTGTCTAGAGTTACCCCAAGATTGTGGGCAGTTGCTGAAGGAGTGTTCTGGTTGTAAAGGAGATTACAAGGTCTTGACTGGGGGTGAATCACCAGGAATGTACAACAGTTTGGTTTTACTGAGATTGAGCTTCAGCTGATGAGCTGCCATCCAGAATGAGATGTCTGGCAGACATGCTGAGATTCGGGTGGAAACCTGAGTCTCTGAGGGAGGAAAGGAGAGAATAAGTTGCGTGTCATCTGTATATCTATATAAATGGTATGAAAAACCATATGAAGATATGACCTTACCAAGAGACTGGGTATAGAGGAAGAACAGAAGAGGGCCCAGTACTGAGCCCAGTCGGACACCAGTAGAGAGTCTGTGTGGGTCAGATGTGGATCCCCTCCATGTCACCTCATAGAACCTATCTTCTAGGTAAGAAGCAAACCATTGCCATGCAGTTTGACAGATTCCAAGGCTTGTAAGAATAGATAATAGAATCTTGTGGTTCACTGTGTCAAATGCAGCTGACAGGTTCAGGAGGATGAGGACAGATGACAGTTTAGCTGATCTAGCGGCATGGAGCTTCTCAATGGTTGACAGAAAGGCAGTCTCTGTGGAATGTGTCACTTTGAAACCAGATTGGTTGGGATCGTTGAGGTTGTTCTTTGATAGATAAAAGATACATTTGGTTGTAAACAGTCCTTTCAAGAATTTTAGAAAGAAAAGAGAGAAGTGATACTGGGTGATAGTTGCTGATGTCTGCTGGTTCCAGGCAGGGTTTCTTGAGGATGGGAATAACCCTTGCCAGCAGGAACATGACCAGAAATGAGGGCTCCCTGAGATGTAAAGCAACCAATCACTTTACTGTGAACAAACCTGAGTGATCAGTGAGAGTGGGAAAGACAGCATCTAAACATACCAGTTCACCATAATACTCTATGTCCCCGAGTCCCCCAGATCTGCTTCTTTACCTACAGTACGGCAAATTTATTCACAAAAATGCTTGGCTAAATAAATAGGTTTTTAGCCTAGACTTGAACACTGAGACTGTGTCTGAGTCTCCGAACATTAATTGGAAGACTATTTCATAACTGTGTAAAACTGTGTAAGAAAAGCTTTGCCTCCTGCTGTAATTTTCATAATATGCAGGACTGACAAGGAGCATGCATCTTTTGATTGAAGTAGGCGTGGCTGATCGTAAGACACTAGCAGTTCACTCAGATACTGCAATGTGAGACCATTTTATGCTTTATACAATAAAAGTAGTATTTTAAATTTAATGTGAAATTTTACAGGGAGCCAATGCATCTATGATCTTCTGGTTCTAGTGAGGACTCTTGTTGCTGAATTCTGGACTAACTGAAGCTTGTTTATGTACCTAGTTCAACAACCAGACAGTAAGGCTTTACAATAGTCCAACCTACAGTAGAGGTGATAAAAGCACGAAATTTTTTTCTGCATTGTTTATTGACAATATATTCCTTATTTTTTTTTTATAAAATTTACTCTGTTACATTTACTTAATGCAAAAAAAAAGTACTTCTATGAGTAGTTTTACTAAACCATGCTTTTTATTTTTACTTGAGTAGAGTTGTGAAGAAGAAAAGCTACTCTTACTCCGCTACATTCGGCTACACTTGACTTGTTACTTTTCTTACCATTTATTCTATACATAAGATATTCTTTATTTTTGCCAGAGAAATGCAGCCGTTAACATATATAATTATAAGTTCGATTTTTTATGGCTAAAGAATATGTTTCTTACATTTGTTTTGCTAAACACAGTTTATGGTAAAGTGAGACCTCTTGTACACATGTTCTAATGTTATTTTCTATCTGCTGAGCCATTTAAAGGGCAATTTAATATACAGTATATCTTACACTGGAAATACTGTAGTTTTCACTGTTCAAACATACATATGTTGTAGCACCGCCACATAAGGGGTTTTATATACAGTAGACTGTTTTAATTAGTTTAACAAAAAGAAAAAAAAAAACTGCTTTGTCTTTTAATCACACCCGCAAGGGAATCTCGTGCCGGGTCATGTGATATGGCATAAAAGTGCACCCGGGAAGAAACTCCGGGAGGAGAGATTATGGTGAGACAGCGCTGTTTACAGAGATTTCAGGAGAGAGTGAATACCGTGCCATGTTGAATTTTCCCTTCTGGACTGATTCACAACACCTCTTGCTCCGTCTTCTTGCTCCCGGACAGTTTCATTGTTACCGGAGAGACCGAGCCATCTCTCGGTCATCTCACTACACACACACACAAACAATCCGGACTCTGGACATTCCATTCCATCCACACACACACCCACACCTTTCTTTCGTATTTGTATATATTTTGCAAATATTGTGTTTTTTTGGTGCACCGTTTTGGTTTCTTTGTTACTTAATACACTTTGGGTTTTGGTTAATTGTTGTTGTTGTTTGTCTTCTTTTGCTCCACAAGGCCTATACCACACCGGAAGTTAGATCAAAGATCCCGATTTAGTGTAACACAATTAATAACAAATCTGATCGTTACAATGTTGCCTACAGTAGGTATTTGTTTCAAAAGCTATATGTTGGGGAAAAAAGTGACATTAGGAAATTTGTGTTTCTTTTTCCTTAATTTGCTATTTTGTAAATATATTTAGTTTTATTCATTTATTTTATTATTTGTAAATGTCAAAATCTGTACATTATTTCATAATTTTGTCTGGCTGCTTACATAATAAAAAAATTACAAATAAAAATAAATCGGACATTACGATGAAACAGTTGCCCAGTACTTAAGTAGTCTTTTCACCAAATACTTTTTTACTCTTACTTGAGTAATATCAAGACAACTGTTAACCAAAGAGGGCGAAGAGTATCACATGCTTCCTTCAAGACATGTGACGCCAGGTGAGGATATCTTCTCTCTGCGGCAAATTACACTAGGAGGAAAGCGATATCCACTCTTTCTTTGTGTGATTGGTTAGTGACGTTTTGGTTGATGTGAAGGTATGTGTATGTCATCCCTCCCCCTGGGACAGCACAACCAATCTGCCCTCTGGACCCCATGCAATGGATGTCGCATCTCCCGAAAATCGAGCTCATGATGAGCTGTAGATGGTAGATGACATGGCTAACATTTTCCCTTGATTGTTGAAGTTGACAAAATCCCATTCATCTCCGGGGGATTGTCTTGATTTGGCCAACTGTTGTTATTTAGCAGGGAATGAATTGTCATCTGAAACCCACTCCTGAACTCAACGTGTAGGTTGTTTCTTTTAAAAATCTAACAAATCATTGATTAGCCACTGCTAATGGTTTTTGCTATATTTTTGATATTTAGATTTTTCCATCCTTTTAAATGCTTGCTGAACTGGAACTATTTCAAAAACACATGAGACACCTGTGAAATAATGAAGGAATGCTGTAACACACACCTTGCTGTTGAACTCCTGAGGGGCCAATTGTCAGATTACCTTTAAAAACAGGGACCACATATAAAGTGCTAAAATGTAACAATAGAATTTCCCAGTTTTTTTCCCCCCAGACTGTGCAGTTAATCTCTTCATCCCAGAACCTCCCTCTCAATCACCATTTCTCTCCCTATCCAATGCCTCTCTCTCTTTTTCTCATTCACTCTCCCCTGACTCGCTGTTCTCTCTGCTCTCCTTCACCCTTGTTTGCCTTCTCTCTTCACGCTTGCTCAACCCTGTGGCCTGGGGAGCAATGAGAGCAAGAGGTTTTGTGTGTGTGTGTGTGTGTGTGTGTGTGTGTGGGTGGGTGGGTGGATGCGTGTGTGTGATAGCAATCGACTGAAAATCTATGCCACTCGATTGGGCATAGAGGGTGGCCCAACGCCATCAATGCATGGTGTGATGAAAATGAATTGTGACTGGGACAGGTGGTTGGTGTGTGTGTGTGTGTGTGTGTGTGTGTGTGTGTTCAGTCACACAGACAACAGCTGTCTTTGGTAACAGCTGGAGTTTGCAGCTTTACGTCAGTGGGGTTTCTTCCAAAGCATGAACAAATACAAGATGACGATGTGCACGTGTGTAGGACTCCTGTTTACGTGTTTGCGGTTCACCTGTTCTAACACACCAGAACCAAGTCAGTTTACAGATGATGCACTGAAAGAGGAAAAAACTGAAACAGGCATAGTGTCCCATCTGGGGTGGATAGTCTCACTTTATGCCCAGTGTATGTGGCAGCATGCCTGACCAGAATAAAGCAACTACTAAAGATGAATGGATGAAAAATCAAAGTGCATATTATGGGATCCTAGTGAATGAGATGAGGGGAACAAGGGATGTTCAAGTCAGACTGGGAGTTTTGATTGGGCAGATTAACAGAAGACAGTCATAAGAGTAAAAACCCTATATTTCGCTATATAATTCCTTGCTACACTAATGCACTTATCCCAACCAAGTTTTCCATTGATTTTCAAAGATCAGGCATTCCACACGGTGAATGTTCACAGGAACGACCGCAGTGGGTTCTGAGCGTCATTCACTAACATACAGCCTTCTTTAAAAATTTTGTACCATTCAGATGTTTTACTGTGGCAAAGAGCCTCATCACCGTACTGTGCTTGAAATCTTCTGGAAATATCAATCAGTGTTACTCCTTCATTTACAACAAATTTCATCACAGTTTGACTTGGACACCTCAGAGCTCTGAGCTGAGAATCTGATGGTGTTGATATACATTTGATTAAAAACATTTACTCCCAAAGTGATTGTGTGAACTATTAAGCAGCTAAATGATCTTTAGACATCCAGGATTACAGGTTAGTGAGTGCACAATGTTGAGACTGAGTCAGTTTTATTTTAGTTAAAATCTTTTTTTTGGTTTTTTATATCAAAACATACAAATATTGTATACATACATACAGTGTATTAAACTGTTATTATTCTAAGTAGAATCATTTTATTATAATTTAATACCTTTATTTGGCAAAATTATGCCTCTAACATTTAAATAGACTGATTGAATAAGCTTTAATGTTTTTTAAAAAAAAAACTTCTTGAATCCATACCCATGCTTTTGTATAAAGATAAAACCCCAGTAGAAAATGATAGACTTAGCATCAGCAAGCTTAATCATCATGACATTGCTGTAGTGCACTCAGACATTCGACTGCTTGAAAGCCAAGTTATAACTACTATACAAGCATGCTTATACTTATTAATGAGGACATTTTCTGAATGCCGCCGCAATGAACTTGTGGGGGCACTAAGCCTGCAATGTTACCACGCTAGCTTTGTTAGATTTAATATAACGAGCATTCAGTTGCTAGAAAGCCAACTTATGCAGTACAATTTAAAAATCGCCTCATAATGATTCACGAGGATGATCATGAGTGCTTTTTTTTCTTTTTTGAGTAATGAAAAAAATCATATCTACTTAATTTATTATGTAAAGACAGCCATTTTAACAGTTTAAAGCTTTAACTCAATGTCATCTGCAATTCTGTGTCTACTGTGGCCTCGCACCTACAGGGTGAATTTGTTTCTGTGTCTCCAGTTTTCCAAGTGCTTGGAGGGTTTCTTCTCACAGTAGTGAGAAGTAGTTGCCTGTAGTGTGTGCATGTGCATGCTTGTGCCCTACGATAGATTGGCACCTTATCCTGGGTGAACCACGTCTAGTCTAGGCCTCCCACGACTGTGTACAGGATAAGTGATATAGAGGATGACTGAGTGAGTGAGTGAGTGAGTGAGTGATAGTGGGTAGACTGGTTTTCTTCTCTTCTTATTCTTTATGTTTTCTGTCCAAAAGCACAAGTATTTCTTTACAGGAAATTGATCTGGGCGGCACGGTGGTGTAGTGGTTGGCACTGTTGCCTTGCACCTCCAGGGTCAGGGTCCGATTCCTTGCCAGGCTCGATTCCTGTCTCTGTGTGCATGGAGTTTGCATGTTCTCCCCGTGCTTGGTGGGTTTCCTCCGGGTACTCTGGTTTCCTCCCACGGGGAGTGTGTGTGTGTGTGTGTGTGTGTGTGTGTGTGCCCAGTGATGGATTGGCACCCTGTCCAGGGTGTACCCTGCCTCGTGCCCTAAGCCTCCTGGGATAGGCTCCAGGCCCCCCCAGTGACCCTGAATAAAGGATAAAGTGGTATAGAAGATGAGTGAGTGAGTGAGAATGATCTGGCTGTGCTGGGCACTTACTGGTTTTAAAATGAGATTGCTTTATAAAATGGCCGATAACATGCCCAAATAAACAGAAATAAGCCTTTTGGACTGTAAAGTATTGTTTGAAACCAGTTATCAGAGACACATGATACACTTGTGCTGAGGCCATGGCTTCAATCATTATTTTTATCCTTTTCTATATACAGGGAGGCCCAATACAACCCAATCAGCATTTTTTCCTTACAATTTTTTCCTTTTCATTTCAGACCCAAGACAGCTTCAAATCTAAGAATAGAGGATTGAATAGAACCAGATGTAACAGCACTCGACCACACCACTTTTTTTCTTTGAAATCATCTGAAGTTAGCAGTTTGTAGGAATGGGTCCAGAACAACTTCTGCACTAAAGAAAGAAATCATCACTTAATGCATTAAATGTAATTAATTAATGTAATTTTTTATTTAAATGCAATTTTTCTTTTGCCTATATACTTTTGGGCCACCCTATTTTCACAATATTTTCCAGGTTATTTATACTATACTATTTGGAAATAAGGCGATTCCGATGCACTTTTATGCATGTAGGAGAAGCTCCTGGGGAGGGTATAATAGCGTTCTTTTTCATTGTGTTCACCAATTAGAGCGTCAGAATGTCCAGAGATTTATGGGTTCCCGACATGATGGCATTCACAGAAGCTCTGTGAGAGAATTCAAAATACATAAGAAACTCATTTTAATCCTAGAGTTTTCTCGGCAATTTAAGTAATTTATGAGTGAAAAGTTGATGTTTAATTTTCCCTCTCATTTCGCCTTTATGTTTTCCATATAAAATACTTCTCTATTATTATCCTGCTATAAAAATCTAGCTCTCTTTATCAAAACAAAGGCTGACCTGGTCACTTTTTCTAAATTGTGCCTACTAATGCAATGTCATAGGCAAGGAGAAAATAACTCAGCGATTTGGCAATTAGGAAATTCAGTCACAGTAACCTTGACTATTCATCAACAGGTTCTTAGCTAGTTTATGCTTGGTTTTTTTTTTTTTTACTAGTTGCCTAGCAACAGTGTTTTTCTTGCAAGCAGAACAAATGTCTTGAATTCATCATATCACTATATTCATAATTTAACATTTGATTATACAGTAATTAATATGTTTTTGACATGAAACCATGTCCATTGTTTTATCTATACAACTGCACATTGTACAAGTATTTCCTGTCTCATTGCTAAGATTCCTAGGTGTTCTCTAGATTGTTAGGTCTAACTGACCTAATGACGCACAACAGGGTGGTTTTGTTTTACAGTAGATAAGAAGCATTAGGAGCAAATTTAAGTCTTGAAGCGTAGAATATTTATCTACAAGGGGTGTTCAAGTCAAACCAGGACTTTTAATTATGCAGAACAGCAGAACACAGTTCTGAGAGTAAAAACTGCCTTTATTTCTCTATATAATCCCCTGCTACACTAATGCACAATCCCAGTGTTTTACTAGTTCTTGGACACCATCAAGGTAGAAAGTTTCCTCTGATCAGAATGCTACCTCATGTCTGAAATGCCGTCCTCCCAGGAACTCCTTTAATGGCCCAAACATGTGGAAAGGGCTTGGCGTGAGGTCAGGACTGTACGGGGGACGTGGCAAGTTCCTGTAATGTGCAAGTGGTGTTGGTAAATGATTGTGTGTATTGTTCCCACAGCAGATGAATTTCTTCCACAAGTTATCCACTGATTTTTTTATATTCATGTGAACAAGAGTCTCATCACTGTATTGTTCAAAAAGTCTTTAGAAATGTCAATTTGTTTTACGACTAAATTAAGAGGTTTCATCACAAGGCCTGGATTACCTTGAACGCCCTTTATACAATGCCATAAGACTTGATTTAACTATAAATGCTATTTCCTATTTATTGTAATTAACAGTGGCTTTGTAGGCCAATAATAGCTTTTAGAGTTGCCTTTGTAAATTTGCTCTTCTTCATTTATGAAACACACTTTAAAATAAACCTATAACACATAAAATATATACGATCATGTCATAAAGTCAGTCCTAGGTAAATATATATATATATATACTGGATATAGAGAGAGCTGTTATTACTATAATCGTTTATAATGTCTTCATCTTTCTTTCCTTATTTACATGTAACATTAACTAACAGTGGCAGTGTGATAAAAGTGCTATATGAGCAGCATGGGAGGCCGATGAACCAATTAAAGGGCACTTTTTTTCCTACACGCTATGGTCTAACAGCTTTAACCTTGCACAGGCACACTTTATAGTTCAGCAGTAGGGAGCAGTAATCAGTGTAAATGGAAAATTTCCTCCCGTGTGGCTAGCAAGTCCCAACTGTGAGCAAAAAAACTGGGGCAAACTCGCCTGCGGTTCTGACACAGAGACCAACATGTGGCAGAATAGTTGAAATGCAAGCTTCTGTTGTTAGATAAGAGGGAAATGGGTCTCTATATAGAGGACTCTTGTGATATTCATAAGACTCCTGCAAATAGGAAATGTCAGTAAAATGAGACCTAACATCTACATGTCTGTACAGGCAAGTATGACCTACGGTGTAATCATGTTTTGGAATGAAACATTGACTGTAAAAGTGGCCGGTGGAAAAGAAAAAAAAAAAAAAAACAGAACAAGCAAACAAACAAAAAAAAAAGAACTGAATGTTTTTCTCAGTACATTGTGCAAAACTGCTGTTAATATTCCCAGTACATTCATTCAAGGGGACAAATAATATTGAGTGCGTGCATGTGAGGAAGGCGAGTGTAAAACCTTTCATTAGTGCTGCACGAGCTTCCGGGAGCAGTTTAACTATCGGCTGACATCCTGACCTCGGTTTTCTGATGCTGACTAACTCATTTCTCTCCAAGGCAAAAGCACTGTACTGGAAGAGATTAAATCAACATTAGATGTGAGGCAGAACAGACTTGGTGTGTAGAGGAGGACAGTTCACTAGATTTGTGGGGTGGCAAATGAACATGGATGGCTGTATTTGGACAGTGATCCAAAACAACTTGGTAGCTTGATTTTTAAGAAGCTCTACATACTGTACAGTAATAATAAATATTATTTTCTTTTATTGTGCTTAATAAGACATTCAGAAGTTCACACACTGTACACGAGGCACTTGATACACACACATGGGGTAAATTTAAGGCGTGGAGCAGTGGAGATGAACTTTTCCACGTTTGGCTAGGTAATGTGTTTGTTTAATCTCTCGGTCTCTATCTTGTGTAATCCCAGAAATCTTAGCAGAAAATGAGCACAGTGTGTTGCAAAATATGGCCTGTGCTTTCTTGGTATGTCACTGTACTTGGCACAGTATATTATTATTATTATTATTATTATTATTATTATTATTATTTTTATTATTGTGTAGATGTAATGACTGATAATGGTTTATTATATATTTATACTTTACTGGATCATGATAGGCCATACAGTACGTTATCATACTCTACCTGGCCAAAAAACACTCACACATTTTTAGATTTCATTTAAGTGCCTTAATCTTTTGATTACAGCATCCAATCTAGTGGCTGATTCATGTGTGAAAATGTTTTCTCGTGCTCCCAGAACCACTCTTTCACTATTTGAATCCTGGAATATACCCATTCCATCAGGAGAGGGAAAACTCCAGAGATGTGATACCCTGGTCATTCAGTACATTCAGGTCATCAGCTGACCTCCTTTTATTGCCACATAACATTACTGAGTCTAGACTTGAGCAACTGAAGCAACCCCAGATCATAACACTGCCTCCAGAGGCCTGTACAGTGATCACTTTGCATGATGGGTGCATCGCTTCGTGTGCTGGCCTTCTTACCCTGACGCGCCCATCTCTCGAGTATAGGCTAAATCTGGACTCATCAGACTATATGAACTTTTTTCTATTGCTCCATAGTCTAATGTTTATGCTCCCATTTAAACTAAAGCCTTTATTTTGATGTGTCTCACTAACAAGTGGTTTTCTAAATGCCACACAACTGTTTATTCCCAATCCTAAGTTCTTATCACATCATGCATGTAGAAATGCTACGTTGCTATTAAACATAGCTCTGGTTTTTACTTTCCAATTATAATAATAATTATTTAATTCCAGTAATACTGTTAAATCTTCTTAGTAGTTTTTATTGCTTAGCACAGAAAAATAATTTGACTCTTCTGAGATAATTCCTTCTTTTGGCCAAGCAGTATATCAGCTTAACTTTTTTAAATGTTCAACAATACTGCATTTGATAGCAAAAAAAAAAAAAAAAAGTCCTTATTTTCTGTGCTGTTTTTTTTTTTTTCAGGCTTGGAAAGTGCTCGAGGTTCAACTTGGTGATCTAGATGCTACTGAAAACCCCAGTACATAAACCTCTACCTAAGAAAAAAATCTAGCAACCCATTGTGTGAGATCCTTTAACTATGCTGCTAAAAAAAAATCATCTTAAATGTAGCTCATTATAAATAATGTATTATGTTTAAATGCTACAGTACAAGTCTGACAGATCCTATTTATAGAGTATTTTTTATGTCTGATGGTGACAGTGGCTTAGTGGTTAGCACTGTTGCCTTGCACCTCCAGGTCAGGTTCGATTCTCGCCTCTGTGTGCATGGAGTTTGTATGTTCTCCCCGTGCTTGGTGGGCTTCCCAAGGTGTGGTCTATAGCAACTGTGTTTTAAGTAGACTTTAAGTAGACTTCAACAATGGCTTCAACAGGACTCACACAGAATCTCTCTCTTTCTCTATTTCTATCCAACAGTAATTTAAAAGCCCAAACTTCTTGACACCATACAATACAAAAATGTTCCCACCCTATACAGTAGAATATAGTATTTCCCACAAGCTATCAAATGATGTAATCAAGGCTAAGTTTTAGGGTGTGATGGAAATAGCATTCACAGATTTTCTTACAGCTTACTTTACATCCAGCGTAAATCCATCTCACTTTAATCAATTGTATTCAACTGCATATTTTCCATGCAAGCATTTAACTCACATGTTGTTTTTAATTCAATCAGATTAGAGTCTTACCTCAAGAATCCTTTTCAGAGATTTGGCAGGAGGTCTGGGCACCATCCAAAAAAAAAAAAAAAACTAATACGGTGGTAATTCGGTGGCTATTGTTCTGGGCTACTGATTGGAAGATGGTCATTTTGGCACTGTTTAACCCATGAGCCAGAAAACATGGCAGATTAATAATTATTAAAAGTATGGGAAAGATTTACCAAGGTGGTTCATTGACCCAGCACATTTTTGGGCATAATCAATTCTTCGTTGCAGTACACTGGAGGTTTATACTGGCGCTATTGGGTTCCACCATCACTGGAAGACAGCAAGAGATCAGTAAGACCTTGAGCTTAAACCTTAAAAGTTTGTCAGAGGGCTGCTGACCCAGGAGCAGAAGGAACGTTGCATCAAAGTCTGCCTAGAACTGCGTCAGCGTGCTGTGGATGACCTGTCCTTCATGTTGAGGCTCATTACCGGTGATGAAACTTGGGCGTATTGGTACGACCCTGAGAAAAACAACTGTCTTCACAGTGAAAGAATCATCTCCAAGACCGAAAAATGTGAGGCAGGTCCGCAGCTCAACTGAGTGCATGTCTTTTTGTGCCATTGTGGATCGAGAATTTCAATCTGCAGGAATCTCAAACATTTTTAATACCTCCTCATATGAATCATTAACCAATCCTACAAAATGACATCACAAGTACATTTTTGGCCTTTGGTTAAGAAATAAAGCATTAAAATATATGATTTTTATCTGAGTATTAAAAAAATGAAGTATGTTTATTTTGATCATTGTTACGTAGTAAACAAATGTCAGGTATGTACCATTTCAAAAACCCTAAAGGAAATAGCCCAATTAAGATCTGTTAACCTTGGAGATATCGTCATTTCACAGCTTAAACTCTAATGTGTAAAAACATACACAGAAACTACAGTGGTGTGAAAAACTATTTGCCCCCTTCCTGATTTCTTATTCTTTTGCATGTTTGTCACACTTAAATGTT
>JAOVVA010000051.1:6332963-6345210 GCA_028565275.1 Leiocassis micropogon
ATGCCAAGATTTGGCGTGTTTGATACACACATGCTTCACAACCGGCAACACAGAAAGATGTTCCCATAGCATTTTCATGCAGCATCGAGTGTAGCTTTTGAAAGGGAACGTTGCCTTGGCTAATAAGTTTCAATTTCTACTGCGACTCTCAGATGGTATGGTCAGAATTTGATGTTAACAACTTAAAAGCATACTGCCTTGTATCAATGATTCAGGTTGCTGCTGATGGTGTAATGGTGTGGGGGAGATTTTCTTGGCTCACTTTGGACCCCTTAGTACCAATTGAGCATGGTTTAAATGCCAAAGCCTACCCAAGTATTGTTACTGACCATGTCCATCCCTTTATGAACACAGGATAATGCACCATGTCACAAAGCTACTGTAAAATCATCTCAAACTGGTTTCTTGAAGCTGACATTGAGTTCACTGGATTCAAACGGTCTCCACAGTCACCAGATCTCAACCCAATAGAGAACCTTTTGGATGTGGTGAACCAGGAGATTCACATCACAGATGTGCAGCCAACAAATCTGCAGAAACTGTGATTGCTGTAATGTCAATATGTACCAAAGACTGTAAGGAAAGTTTCCAGCACCTTGTTCTATGCCATGAAGAATTAAGGCAGTTCTGCAGGATCATAGTAATAGAAGGATTGAGCACACAGACAGCTCTTTGACATCTCCATAAAGATAAATGTGTTCTCTCTTTTGTAGAAAATCATGTACATATTAAATGCAATGAATGTTGATCATCTTCATAATATTCCAAGTGAAATGTACTAAGAAGTTATTTATGTATTTCCTCTGATCTGACCCATCATTTTAAATCATTTAAATTATTTTAAACATGTGAAGGGAACTCCAAATAGTTGGACACAAGGGAGCTATGTTGTACACTCTCTCCATGATCTGAGATAGGGGTCATGATGAAATACTGTACAGCTTATCTTTTTTTTCTTTTTCTTTTTTTTGCTGACTGAGGACTCTATAGGACAATCAGTTTTGACTAGTGGGTTGTGCCTTGGCGGGATATTGTTGTCTAATTATATTGGGTCAGCAGATTTTACAGCCACGCTACCGGGCAATGGGTAAAGTGCTATGATGGGTTCTCGAGGGACCTGCATAATTTGAAACGATCTGATGAGTTTAAGAAAAATGCACATCCACCTCTCAGCCATATGGGAAATGAATATGGATTAAAGGAATGAAATGGAGGCATTATACTAGTGTTTGTTGTGGTAATAGGAAAATAATAATAATATAAAAAAAAATTTCAATACCGTTTAAATGAAATCTACAATGCTTTATGAATATAATATGGAAAAAAAATGCATTTGAGAATGACATTTGATTCATTTTATTTATAAGCTACCATTTTATCATCAAATTGAATCAAGTCAAGCAGTACTTATTATTAACAACTCCTATAATATTGCATTGGTTGTGCTTACATATCCAATTCTGCTTGTGCCAACCTTATTACATATTACATCTTATTTTTAATTTGGGACACACTTTTATTCAAAATGACTTACATTTCAGCTGAACAGATGATGGTTAAAGTCCTTACTCAAGTAGCCAACACTGTCAGTTTGGCTGGACCGGCCTTTAAACTCCTCCCCATAGAGCTTTTGCTTTTTTCCTTGCTTGTAGAGTGAAGTGAAGTTTGTGAGACATCGGAAATGCAGTAAAATTTCGCATGCTATTGCCTGTACTTTAGAAACATTTCATACTTCCATACCTGGGACGTACTGCAAGGAACTCGGGGCACAAGGCATAGTACGCACTGGATGGTACTGTATGTCAGTGTATGACTCGCACACGGACAGACTCACCTATCCATCATACACAAACTCCACGCACAAAGGGCAGAGGCGAAACTCGAAAGGCAACAGTGCTGAACATTAATCCACTAATCCATTTAAAATTTAATATTTGATTTATTACATTTAAATGAGACTTTTATAGCTAGCTAATCTACCTGTAAATAATGACTTATGAAATAGCAGTACATTATTCTAAAAGCTAGCATGGCACTCAATCGAGTATCTTTATTTGTTAGCTAATTGGTTTGGCTCTGGTTTGCTGGTTTGGATGAACTTCAGCATCTGGAGATTATTCTAAATATGCAGAGTATAAAGCAGGCTTTATTCAAGATGGCCACTTGTGTGAAATTGGAGATATACTTCAGAATAATCAGAAATCCGATGACGTCGTTCATAATCAAAATAACATCGGGACAAAGACGAAACTGTGGAGTACAGGCTTGCCTTTAGCAACAAAGGACAAGAAAACCACCGGACTTGCTTTTCCTTTGCAGAATTCAGCCCACTTTGTCTTGCCTAATCTGACATTTTTGCTGATGCTTCTCAAGTTCTGATAAGGGCATATATCCAGGCATACTGGGAACAAAAAAAAAAACATATGAGCCAGCCATTTTGTTACTGCTGCTCAATAAACTTAGACAGAAACCTACGACCACTGACCCTGCCCTTCACCCAACCCTTGACCGATTGTAACCTTCCATAGCTTGTAATAATTCTGACGGAGCCTGACTTGACACTATGTTGCGCGCACAGTCTTACCCAGGTAGTAATGAATTCTGCATAGAACCTGGAGGAGATCCAGATGTCTTTGTCGAACTTTGGGGAACAGCCAGGCACTCTTCGAATATGTTTAAAAGAGCCCTCTGTTCTCATTTCCTCATTCATATTCTGTCACTGGAGCGACTGTCACTCTTGGTGCTTTGATGACAAATGGTGGCATCGTGCTCCACACCATCTGTGCCGCATTAGGACTATGGCGACAGTGTCAGCCTTGATAAAGCTGCTAAACAGAGGTGGACATTTTAAACCTGTGCCACTCGGTGGGCCATTTCAGATTAAAGAACGATGACCTGTCACTCAGAAACACATCACACACACTTGCAGAGCTCCAGCATGAATGCTTCAACTCCCACATTCTGCTCGAGGGGAGCCTCTCAGACTCGACAATGTGCTTTTTTTTTTCCCCCCACCTCTCAACAAGGGTGTGGTGGAGAGCTGGTGGTTATATTTCAAAATGCTTTGACAGCACTCATTGCATATTCATGCACTTCAAACTTCATGAGCGCAAAAAAGCAGAAGCATGTGTCAAATACGAGGAAGATTAAAAAGACCAGCATTTGATTGCATGCTTTATGAGGTGCTCAATTTCCTAGTTCTAAAAAGAGACCTCATGCACCTGCCTTCCTTTACATAAACATTGTTATAATTAGTATGCCCTATGGTAGTGGCGGTGATGTTTAATCTTAGTCAAATAATCAGGAACTGTGTATTTTGCCTTGAGTTCTCAACAAGAATGAGCAACGCAGTGCAATAGTAATAAAAAAAAAAATATATATATATATATATATATAGTATTATTACACTATTTTTGGATGTAGCTAGCAGAAAATCGAAGAAAGCGCTGTTACTGACAGCAGCAAATCACATACCTGTCAGTTCACAGCCCATTCATGAACACAATTGAGAACTAGAAGCCATGAGAAGGTGTAACATTACAATATTTCCCGTCAGGAACTATGTGTCTGTCTAAAATTATCATATCTAAGATAAATGAAGGTCTCTTGTTATGAGGTAAACTTTTTTTTATTTTTTTGGTTCCATGGGGGCTTTGTGATAATTTAACAATCGACTGTTTTGTAAATTCTCCTGCAGAACTCTGTGGCGGATCCGTCTAACGCTGCACGGACTCGATGGCTGATGGAGTATGAAGAAAATAATTGGGTTCCCTGCCTCATATTGAACCATCGTATTGCTCAAGGTAATGGATGAAAAATGTCTGTCACTTCTCCATTCACTTGCTAACATCTTTGCAATAATAATTTTCTAATATAGGAGGAAATCAATTCTCTCTCCATGATACCGCCTCCCCCTTACACACACACACACACACACACACACTTCTGTTGTTTCCAGATACCAGAGCGAATGAGAGCATATGCATCAGACACAAAGCCATTTGCTGCCATTTCTCCCGAGGTAATTCATTTATTGAGCCCAGTGGATGTCCCGATCAATGCACGCCTAAATTTAGAGGACGGTTCCACTTCGGCCATAGTCACTATTCCGTGGTAATCGGTCAATGTGATATTTATGACAGCAGTATTATGTGTAGACAATCTTCTCCGCAGCAGAGGTCAGTGTGTTGATGGGTGCTGTTATGTGATGGCATTGAGCATCTTAAAGGAGAAGAACCTCATTCCTGTCAATTTGAATAGTTTGCAAGAAGCATAAAATTATAGGTTTACATCATTTCCAAATTAAATGATTGATCTGCATGTCTTTTAGTCTTTAGTGTAAATCTGATACAGTAATTGAACTAAAAACTTTGACTCATGATACTAAAATATTGCACTAAAAGGCTTCAATAAATATTTGTACAAAAAATACAAGCAGTTTAGAAACTTGTACAATTTGATAGAACACACTTCATTGTCTGCTTCATTAGCGAGATTTTTACACCTGCTTGTTCGGCTAATTATTCAATCAGTCGGTCAAGTGATGAAAGTATAAAACATCAAAATAAACAGGCTGGTTTGATCATTTCAGAAACTTGGGATTCTTACAAAGAGCATTCTCTAAATGAAAGGGAAAAAAACTAAGAAAGAAACAAACAGTCCGCTAATCAGTGTTGCTGTGGGTGGGAGGAGAACGGTCAGAATTTTTCTAATTAAAATGAAGGCAATTATAACTCAATCACTTTTAACAACCATGGTGAGCAGAAAAGCATTTCACAATACAGAGAAGCATCAATCCTTGAAACAGATCTACTACAACAGCAGAAGACCAAGAACGGGAATCTGAGGCTACAGTGGGCACAAGAAAAGGCGAGTTCTTGTTATGTGCAGTCTGCAGTACTGAATGAGGTTTTACATTGTCCGGTAAAAACAGAAAGCATTTTTTTTCCCTATTAAAGGTAAGGGCCATTAAAGCATTTCATGGGAGGCCAGCTTTTCAGACGTGAAGCAGACAGTCTGATCGTGGCTCCGGCTTACTGAGAAAAAAAAAAAAAAACTTCTATCCTGATGGCATTCAAGCACTAGATAAACACTATTATAAGTGCATTAGTGTAGCAGGAGATTATATAGAGAAATAAAGGGAGTTTAACTCTCATCACTGTGTTCTGTTATTTGAAATGATCAAAAGTCCCGGTTTGGCTTGAACAACAAATGTGATGCATAAAACGTAAAATGCATAAACATAAAATGCTGCATGCTAATGAAGGTTAATAAAATACAGTATTATTAGTGTTTTAGCAGCATGTTTAAGAAAGAGGCATGCGCAAAAGAAGTTAGAAAGGGACTGTGTGTGTGTGGGTGTGTGTGTGTGTGTGTGTGTGTGTTGCTGTTTAGCAGGGCAGGGGTGGGCATTCCATGAAGTCAACAACTTTTCTGTTTAGTTTTGTTCACGTTCAGGTTGTTGGTTCTGCACCTCCTCTCTGTTGCTGACTCATTATTCTTGCTGATGAGACCCACCAAGGTTGTCTAGTGATGAACTTAATGATGTGGTTCGAGCTGTACATTGCTGCACAGTCGTGGGTCAGCAGAATGAACAACAGTGGACTGAGCACACTGTAATGGTGGTGCTCAAGATTCTGCTTCATTGCTAAAGTGCTCCTGGAAAAGAACTCGTTCGTTAGTAGGGGACAACCTACTATGAGCAATTTGGGATTGCCATTAGCCTAATCTGCATGTGTTTGAACTGTGGGAGGAAACCAAAATACCTGGAGGAAACCCACCAAGCACAAGGAGAACATGCAAACTCCATTCACACACCCGAGGCAAAATTGAACTCGGACCCTGGAGATGCAAGGCGACAGTGCTAAACACTATGCCACGGTGTGGCCACTCTTTATCCCTATTAAAAAAAAAAAATTAAAAAAAAAAAAAAAATATATATATATATATATATATAATATAACAATAATAATAATAATAATAATAATAATAATAATAAATTAAAAATACATTTCATATAGTTATTTTACCTATGGATATTATCACAAAGCAGATTAACAGGAATTTAAAAAATGCTAAAAAATTACAAATTTTATAAAAGATTTTATAAACGCATAGCTTTATCAGTTTTTCCCGTAATGAGGAAGCTGGAGGTGACGGTGGAAACCCGTCCTCATTTGGGTGAATCATGAATTAACACATTCTGTAACTGTGTGCCATATTATCAAATGTGCAGTTGGTTAGCAGGAAATGTGTTTTGTACACATGTGTGTATCTTTAAGCAAACCATATGGGGCTGCGCTCAGTGGCAGTGAGTGATGTCCATGTGATGAGAACCCACAGAGTCAGGATCACTGCTAAATCGGGAGTGGTATATGTAGCGCGAGCATAACAGAGAAAGACAGGAGGACAGTTAGGTTAGCACTGAGGTTAACACTTGTGCCAGAGTCTGAAACACTAATTGGAAGGATAATCCATAACATTGGTCCTTGGTAAGAAAAAGCTCTTTCCTTCTGCTGTACAGTGTCAACAACGTGCCAACAAATTGCCTGCACCATAGAATACCAGGAATTCAGTTAGGTACTAAAGCCATTTAGTGCTTTATAGGTCAATAGAAGAATTTTAAAATTTATATGAAATTGCCAATGCAGATTAGATAGGACTTTATAATCACTGGTGCTCACATCTTCTGGTTCTAGTAAGGACTGCCACATACTGGACTAACTGTACAGTAGCTTGGTCCAAGAAAAGCATAAACTGGTTTCTCTGTATTATTAAGTGATTTTTTTATTCTTATTTCAGCAATGTTCAGGTGAACGAAAGCGACCCTACGAACATTATCTATGTGAGCGTCAAATGAAGGATTGGAATCAATAATCACACCAAAGTCTTTTACTGCTGCACATGACAAAACATAAGGGCCATCCAGAGGTACTATATGATCAGGAAGTTTACTTCTAGCCACATGTGGTTCTAGTAGCAGTACTTCTTTCTTGTCAGAATTAATTAGAAAGAACTTTATAAACTTTGGTTCCAAAGGCTAATACTGTACACATCCCTTAATTTTATTAAGCTGGTGTCTTTCATCTGCCTTTGCTAAAATATATAACTGTGTGCCATCAGCATAACCATGGAAACGTTTACCATGTTTACAAATGATATTACCTAGAGGAAGCATATTTTGAAAAATAAATTCTTTATCTTCGTTACTGAGCTAGAAAACACAGACAACTGGAAAAATGCCCAACACCCAAAAGAATTAGTACCACAAGGACATTATACTACTGAGATCTGCTAGTGTCTGCATGGCTATAGATCCTGTAATTCATTATGCACAGAGGTCACTGCGAATTGAGTTAATATTAAGTGTCGGGTGCAATCGTTTCTAGTCAGTTTGACACTTATATGAATAACGCATTCTTGAGTACCAAGTATCAGCAGAATCAAATTGTACAGTAATCTTTATAAATAATGCAATGAACCTACACTGCAGATTATGCTGATTACACAATCTAGTTTGAGCAGCCATTTGCACTTAGCATCTATATGATTACTGGCAAGAAACTACAGGTGAATAAGGTGATTTCTATTTTAATCAATTTATAATCAGTCCTCTGATATTCTTACAAGTATATTTTGGAGAAATTTTTTGAATGCACTATTTGAAACACAAGTTCAACTGCTCTTCAATATTCCGTATCTATTCAGCCAATCTCAATGCATTTAGGCATGTTGACATGGTCAATCTGCTGTGAAAAGTTCAAACCAAGCATTAGAATGAGGAAGAAAGGTGAACTACATGACTTCGAATGTAGAATGGTTGTTGGTGCTTGACGAGCTGGTAATTTCGAAAACCGGCAATTTACACACAGGACCTTCTCTATGGTTTACAGAGAATGATCCAAAAAAAAAAGAAAATATCCAGTTAGTATCTGTTCTTTGGGTAAAAATACCTTGTTGATGGGAGAGGTCAGAGGAGAATGGCCAGACTGATTTAAGCTGATAGAGAAAGGCAACAGTAACTCAAATAAATAACATCTTGATCTCGAGGTATGCCAAAGAGAATCTCTGAACACATGTTGAACCTTGAAGCAGACAGGCTTCAGCAGCTGAAGACCACACCGCGTGCTAATCATGTCAGCAAAGAACAGGAAACTGAGGCTACAATTCCTGTAGGCTCACCAAAATTGGACAATAAAAGATTGGAAAAAAAGTTGCCTGGTCTTGTTTCAATTTCTGGTGAAACAATTAGATAGCTCTTAAACAACAAGAGCATGGGTCCATCCTACCTTTTATCAATGGGTCAGGCAGGCTGCTGGAGGTGGTTTAATGGGCTGGTGTTTCTTGGCACGCTTTGGGCCACTTACTGTAGTACCAACCGAACATTGTTTAAATGCCACAACCTACCTGAGTACTGTTGCTGACCGCAAAGTCAAATCACGTGAAGTCCACAGTGACCAGATTTTAATTCTGTAGAGTATATTTTGGATGTGGTGTAATGCAAGAATCATTTTCTGGATGTAGAGGACATGAACATGAACTACGTTCTATCATGTCAGTATGGACTAAAATCTCTAGGGAATGTTAGCACGTTGTTGAATCTATGCTGCAAACAATTAAGACCTAAAGGGAGTTCAACCAAATACTAGTAATGTCTACCCAATGGAGTGACTGGTGCATGCATATTGGGGAAAAAACGTTTCATGTTTAAACACTGCACGCTCAAAAATTTTGTTGATAACTAACTGAAATGAACATCTGGACATCATATTCCATATTTAATAGCTTCTTTACTGTTATAATAACCACCACTCTTCCCCACTGGGAAGGCTTTTCGCTAGAATGTGGAGCATGAATGTAGATTTGTTTACAAAACCATGTACAGGAGTTTTTCCACTCCAGCCTTACCACACCATGTCTTCATGCACTAACTTTGTGCACAGAGGCACTGCCATGCTGCAACACGCTTAGGCCTCTTACTGTAGTTCCAGTGAAGGGAAATCATAATGTTTCAGCCTACAAGGACATCACAGACAATTGTGTCCAGGTTATGAGTTCCAGGTGGGAGGAGCTTAGTTATCTTTCTTCAAAATTGCTTTCAATTTTCTTTCAACTTATTTCCAGATGACGCAGCAGTTATGAGTGTATTAGACATATTACTGCAGCATTCTGACATTTTTTATTACTATAGCCGGGCAGGGTAGAAACGTTATTGATCTGAAAAATGATTGACATGAACTTCATCATTTCTAAAATCTACAGTAGTGCCAAGCCATAAGATTATCAAGCATACTCTGTTCATGAATTCTAGCAAACTGAGGACAACAATAAACAATAAAGGGCAGCTAATGACAGGAATATCGCTCGTGGGTGATCTGCATCCTCCCCTTGAACCTCATCCAAAGTTAATTACCTGCTGTGTTTTCTTCGGTGGCTGCTGACACACATGTAATTAGATTAAGATATTCAGCAGAGATAAGATTAATCAATGTAATCAGTGACAGGTATATTGGGAAGTGCTGGCTGCACCATATTATTGAGCTCCAGGGATGCCTGCAGCTGAAAGCTGCCCGGTACACAACCGGAGATAATGATAGGGTTGCCTTCTTAAGGGGGATGACCAGAGGTTATACTGGATGCATAAAATGCTGAATCAATTCCCCCCCTCCCCTTTATGAATGCACTCATCCACAGATAGAATGTATATAATTGTGTATAAAAGTGTCCAAAAGTTGCTTACTGTTACTCACACATGGCCATATTAATAGTTGGTGATTTACATTTTATTGTAAAAAAGGTGTCTGGAATTTTTCTGCCTGTGCTTGGGTTCTTTTCTCAGCTTTTCATTATCAGTATTATTGAAATCTAGGCATTTTCTGGGGTAGTACTTCAGCTCTCCAGGACAGCACGTTAAAACAAGCACTTGCCTTCAAGCCTAGAAGTGCTAGACTAATAAAACAGATCACATTTTATTTATGATGTAGCATAAAAGCAGGAAACAATGACAAGGATACGAATTGGACTACAAAGACTGTTATACAACAGATTGAAGATGAAGAATAAGCTGAAAGTGATAGACAGGGAACATTGTACTCAGGATAATAAGATTAATTTTTCATCTCTGCAGATTTGTCTATTTAGTGTGGCTGCCAGCTTATATAACAAGACTGGGTACCACAGTAGTATGAAGCTAGAAATAATGGAAATGAAAGAGATTCAACGTTTTGATTGAAAAACTTGGTACCACAAGTAGTGGGACAAAAAAATAAATAAATAGCAGATAACTTTTTACAGTGTGCAGCTCCCTGAGTAGAGTTTATGTTCATAAACATGTAAATGTGTAATGTTTTGTGCAAAAAAAATTAAAAAAGGGTATAAGAAGCATACACTGATTAGGCATAAAATTAACACCACTGCCAGGAGAACTGAGCAACAACTATACAGAATTATTGGCACCCAAGGCTCACCCATGCCTGCTGGGAGTACAGGCCAACTCATCCAGTCTTAACACCCCAGAAAAGCCAATGCAGCACAAATCAATTAAAAAGGTCAACACTGGCCATGAAATAAAGTCACCAGAACACACAGTGCACCACTGCGAACAGTATGGTAACCAATGAAATGCACATAGGCTGTTAGCATCAGCACCCCTGTTAGCTGTATTATCTACAAAAATCACTACAAGGAGATAGGAAGGAACATCATACTGCAGTTTTAATGTACATTTAAGTACCGCTTCCAAAGTCAGTAGAAGTCTGTCTAAATGTAGTTAACTTGTGGTTCATACATGAACTTAGTCAATAAAAGTTTTGTTACCGTACACAAACTCGCATAAGTTCTGCGTTATCTAATTCCGCAATTTATTTTGAACTTCTTTTTCCCCTGGGGATACTTCCGCTGAAATCAAATGTCCATACGAGGATCAGCCACCATGTGATTATGTCCAGTAGTACTTTACAGGATCTGTCATGTCTCTGACCATTACAGCAGCACATGGGTCCCTGCAGGCAAACAGCCCAAAGTCGCTGGCCTCCGACCTCTCCAGATCCCATATGTTATGGCCGATCTGTGGATACTTACAGCAAGGTCATTTATTTAAATGTTCAGTGAATAAAGATGCTAAATCAGGATCAATAAATGCACCCAACTTTTTACATATGGTTAATGTAGTTAACTGTAGTTGCACGTCAGAAGAACAAAACCTCCTGATGAGCACAATTTGCATCTGGATTACAGTATGAGTAGGGTTACAGTATGAGCAGAACTTGAATATGGGACAAGATCTCCTACACCAATCTTGCTTCAGCACACTTTGTGTACAATGTCATTGTCATGGAAAAATGTCCAGGCCTCTTAATTGCAGTGAAGTCAAACTGTAATGCAACAGCATGCAAAGATACTCTATAGAAGTATGTGTCTCAAACACCCATTTGTAGCAAAAGATTGGGATCCACATATGGAAGTGATGGTCAGAATTCCACAATCTTGTAGCCATAATGTAACTTAAGAGCTACAATACAGGAGGTGCTTTTACAAAACCTATCAGTTCAATTTACCCCATGCTTGTTTGATATGATTAGGATTGACATTGCACCACTATTATCAACTGTTTAAAGTGCAAATTTGCATAAAGTTAAAGTACAGCTTAAAAGTTTGTAACCAAGTGCTTAGTTAGTTACATGTCAACAGTGGCAGACCAAATGCAGCACTGCTTATTTTTGACAAGTGTCAAGATCCTGAAAAGCCAAATATAAATACATTTGAACAAATTTCTTATTATTGAGGGGAAAAAAAGGTCAAAACTGTAAGTCTGAATTGATGTAGCCAGCATGACGGCTCCTTACAAGTTGTCTAAAGTAAACAACATGTACAGGTACAACTCTGCCTTGTTTTTAACAATATTCTTTTTTTTTGCAACTGCATAAAAAACTGTTCCTTTTTGACAAGGCAGAGCCTGAAATCATCTTAGCTCCCGAGTGAATAGCAGTCCAACACCAGCTGTCATGTAAATCAGGGTCAACTGGAGGAAAAGAGAACTGGGATTTTGAAAATAGAGAAGTTTTTAAATACATGTTAGAAACAAAGCATTGATATACAGTAGTTATGTTCAGTACAGCAAGTCTGTCAAGGATTGTCATCTAAACATGAACACTATAATGACACAATCCCTCCAGAAAACGTCTCGGGTTACTTTGCTGTAACCCTGTTCCCTGAAAAAGCGGGAACGAGATGCTGCGTGAAAACGCTA
>JAOVVA010000051.1:6352118-6374888 GCA_028565275.1 Leiocassis micropogon
AACATCTGGGTAGAACATTTGACCAATTTATGTGGTAGAATTAACCCAGCATTATAGTTAAATATGACCCAGCATTTAGGTTGAATATTTAACCCATCTTGCTGGGTTAAACAAATAACCCATTTTGTTGGGTTAAATTAACCCAGCATGTAGTTATTCCAATATTTACCCAGCAGCTGGGTTTAAAACAACCCAAACTGGGTTGTTTTTAACCCAGTATTTTTTAGGGTGTAACAATGTGCTGAACAGTTCTTAACCCAATTACATTCATTTGAAATAATGGAACTCCAACTTCTTAGTTGTTTTCTTTGCTTGTTACAGTCCAATAATTTGACCACTCTTAAATACATCTTCATTGTAAGGAAGACAGCAGGAAGAGTAACATTTCCTGCATCCATCCCTAAGCTAATCATGCATTTAAAAAAAATATACAGTATATTCTGTGATTAAATGGCTTTGGTAAGTACATGCTCTGAGGATGCTATTTCTTATCTGGATCGCAATCTTACATTAATTCTTATAATTTTGTGCTTTCTTTACCTACTGACAGTAACAAAATGTATGATTTTGCACTACCCGCTTTAATCAGGATGATTGAAAGCCATTTGTTCAAGACACCCGACACACCTGACTTAGCTCATCAGCTAATTAGTAGATTTTTTATTTATTTTGGACTGAGAAAGGCTAAAAATGTGCAGCGTAGTGAGAATTCAGGATCACAGGGCTCATTTACACCATGCATTATTTGTCTCTGAGAAGGAACGTGTAAACCCGGGAATAAAGCTACTGTGTGCCAAATGGCAATTAAAATCACATGGGAAAGAGTGATATTGAGAGTTGATGTGTGCTGTAATGCTGTACAAACTGGAGTACTGTGCATATAATGAGAGGAAACAGTTGATATTGAAGCCATGTTTTTTTTTTGTTTTGTTTTTTTAGTGGTTTCAATACCAGAGTGAATTTTATAGTATTGTACAGGTATGTGGATTGAATTCATTTAAGCGTAATTACACTAGCTGCAACCTTTTTATTCTATATACTTTCCATCCATCTAGGGACCATGTAGGCCAATGGTGATACCCATTTTTATGACCGCAGTAGGTCATACATTTACACACTATGGGCAATTTGGAAACGTCATTTAGTCTAATTTGCATGTCTTTGGGCTGTGGGAGAAAACTGGAGTACCCAGAGGAAACCCGCCAAGTATGGAGAAAACATGCAAACTCCATGCACACAGACCAGAGGCGGGAATCAAACCCAGATACTGGAGGTGCAAGGCGACAGTGCTAACCACTACATCACCGTGCCGCCTTTATTTACATAAAAACACGTGGATCAAAACAGTCAGAAGAGGTAACACTATTATTACACCACATCGACCAGCTGAAGAGGAAAATAAACTACTGAATAAAAAAAAAAAAAAAATAAACTAACAATCCACCACAAACGGACTAGTCTCTGCAGTTAAGCTTGTGATCAGGCACTCATTGTGTCACATTTGCATGTGTAATGTTGCATGCTTGATGTATAGCTTTGTCAAATGTTTGCAATGGACCCCATCAATTTCTAAGCATCTATGTAAAGTATTATCAGGGAGTATTTGCATGATTTGATAAACGGAAGGTTTACTCGCCGACATGACTCCTTGTTGTATAACATAATGTGTTCGTGTACACCTTTCATAGTGCTTTGTTTTTGATAAAAGGATATTTTTTATTTATTTACAAATGTTTTATTTGCATCTACTTTTATTAAAACTTTACCACTTTAGTTAGGGTCCTTCTTGCATCTTGCATATATTTTTCTGTTTTGAAGGTAATAAATGGTTCTCATCGGATTTAACTGAAGGCATTAGAACTCCATGGTTACTGTATAGCAGCATTAATCTTTCTTCTTTTTTTGTACATAAATTATTGAAGCACTGAATTCAATAAACACAACTGGCAAAATATTGGGAAAAAAATCTGTTCTTTTTTTTATTAAACATATATTTATTTACAGTATAGCTGTACAATTATACAAAACAGGCCATCTAAAATAATCCATATTGGGATAGAAAATAGAGGGAGTAACATATTAAAGGACACTTTCTTAAAAAAAAAAAGAAAAAAGAAAAAAAAAAAAAACATAAAATGAACATTCTCGTGATAATAAGAGTTGAATAGTGTTAAAGTTTGGTGGAGAGATCATGTGAATAAATGCACAGTAAGCATGTCATTCTCCTGCCATTCTGCGCTGCAACGGTTTCCTTTTCTGTCTATTGTTTCTGACTACTAACTTTTGACAGGTGTTCAGCTTTTCATTTTAAGCATTCAGGCAGAAATAAAAGCTACAAATGTAGAACAAGGCATCTATTGACTGAAACACTGTTTGAAGAAGAAGACAGAATAACGGTGATAGAATTGAAAACAAAGAAAGGATGAGGAATTTTTTTAAAGGCTGGTAAAGAGTGTATGCAGTTGACGTCACAGCTTGACCTTGATTAAGTCGCTCTGAGTCTATAAAACCATAAATGGAAAAAAAACCTTCCTTCGTACTTAATCACAGACCCAGAATCTGACCCCGATTAAAATTATGGTGAAAATTATTATATCAGACATTTCAGTTTATTTAACCTGAGAAACTGTTTTTATTAGAGATATGGAGAAAAATTAATTCAGTTAAGTATCGCAATACTAAATCCACTTATTTATTTATTTATTTATTATATATTTATACTGTATATGCTTGCATTGGGAGCGGAAGGCCCGTGTTCAATTCCCACCCAATGAATAAACCCCATCCAATGGAGGCAGTGCCGGTCCCAAGCCCAGATGAAATGGGAGGTTTGCGTCAATAAGGGAATTTGGCATAAAACCTGTGCTAAGTTGATCAACAACATATGGTTGCATTTGAGGTGGTAAAATGGTACTCTATAATCTGCTCTAAATTGTTCGTGCATTGGCAAAGAGCATGGTATTTCATGTGGAAGGAGCAAATTATTTGCTAAATTTGTTTCGAATTGTAATGACGTCTGAATAAAAATACAAACTTTTTTATTTATAAAACTGTACGGAAGAGGATTAGGGCCGCCATAAACATTTTTTGTTTTGATTTATGTTTTTTTTTTTTTTTTTGCTTTTTTCTCAGAATTCTGAATTTAATCTCAGAATTGTTACTTTTTTCCCAGAATTCTGACTTTTTAATTACAGAATTTTACTCCTTTTTTTTTTAAATACTGATTTCGAAATTCTGACTTTTATCTCTGAATTTTTTTCTTTTTCTGAGACTTTTTTTCCTTAGAATTTTGACTTTGATCTCAGAATCTTTCCTTTTTTCCTCAGAATTTTGTCTTTTTTCCTCAGAATTTTGCCTTTAATCTCAGAATTCTGAATTTAATCTCAGAATTTTGAGTTTTTTCTCAGAATTTTGACTTTGTACCTCCAAATTCTGACTTTGTACCTCTGAATTCTGAAAAGAAAAGTCAGAACTCAATTACATTTTTATGGTGGCCTTAATCCTGTTCTGTAAAATTGTGATACTTAAAGAATCGGCACCTACTGTAGGTATCATGATAATATTGTATCTTGTGGTCCGTGTTGATTCCCATCCCTAGTGGTTAACATTCCTGTACCTGCTATTTGCTTTGAATTGATTCCTGCCCTAGAAAGATATATCTGACCTGCTCTTATGGTGTAAATGAATGCATTAAACAAAAGAAAAGTTAATTACTTTTCTTTTGCCCGCTTTATTTTTTTATTATTATTAAATTAGTTCCTTATCAGAGTTATTTATTTATTTAGGTCAATACTGAAATTACAGCAAGGCTAGGGAACATAGCATCCATACTGCGATAGTTTCAGTGCCGAATGCTGGCACTTACACGTAGCCGGACTGACAGTGTGGCGGGATGAGAACCTCCGGTCACGTCACTGCACACACTCTACTGCCTGCTTCATATTGAGTTGTTGGGTTTGTTTGAACAATCTACATTTTGCCAAATCGCATTGTTAAACTTCTGGCTGTCAATACATTCAATAACTGCGAGAACAACAACCTTAACTTTAACATGCTGAAAGGTTTCCAAATGACTAGACTTTGATTATATAGAGAAAATGCCATGTCCAAGTTCAGTCATTGGAAAGACGGCATGACATTTCACACCATAACATTGACAATGTTTTTTTTTTTTTTTATATAATAGTTTTACAGAGACATCATGATTCACATTACCTTATATTCAAATTTACATTTTACCAACACCATGGGTAAAAGTTTTGGACCCATATTCCATTTGAACTTCAACAGCAGGGCTGCCAGACTGCGATTCTAGACGTCGCCCATCAGGACCCAAGTCTGACACTCATCAGTTCTACTTACTGCAAACCATTCTTGATTTTTGCCTACATTCGTGGATAATAATTAGCCTTTTCTACATCAAAGCCTTAATGGACACGTTCAAATAATAATAATAAAATAAATAAAAATCAGGAAACTAAGATTAAGTGCAATGAAGAATGAATAAATTGGATTTCTGACCATACTCTTGCAGTAGACCTTTTATAACATTTAAGTCCCTCTGTGTCTGGGGGTGAGGTTTGGGGGTAGTTTGTGGATAATAGCATTACACTTTTAGTCCAAAAGTCTCGGAAAATAACCAGATACTGCTTCTTCTTCTTCTTCTTCTTTTTATAGGGTTTTCTCAAAGAAATATTGTCCAGGAAATGGAGAGACGTCCTGATAACACCATCACCAGACAGCACAACCCAGTCCCGCTACTCTGGGCCAACAGGTTGGTCATCTACTAGCTACTACCTACCTAGATCCAAAGATCCCTACAGTCTCCAAGGCTCCATTAATGAAGGATCTTGTCCACGCGACTCGTGCTAGGTAAAGTCCGCACCACAAGCGTGCAGGAGGACTAAACTTGAGGAGGGACGATCGATCGGTGTCTACAAGGCTTTTAATGTCCATCAGATCAGATGTAGTACTCTTTCATACTGTCCCTTATAGACCGGTTCATGTGAATTTCTGCCCTGTAGGCAGCTTCGAGGCTGCGCCTGTGCTCCTTCTCCTGGATACTGGTTGTCCTCCGGATCTGCCGGTGCTGGTAGAGGATGCGTGCCATCACAGCTAGCAGACACAGCGTTACGAACACCACAGCTGTGACCACGCCTGCAGTTAGAGGACAGGTTTGTATTATCATTATTATTATTATTACTGGATTGCATGTGTGTTCATAATTCAAGACTTATTTGATTCATCAAAGAAATGTTTTGTTTTAACTACTGAATCTGAAACCAATTCAGATTTGGTTAATAAAAATATTTTGACAAATAATGCAGAAATTTGCTACAATATAATATAAAAAAAACAATAACAATAAAGCAATTGAGACTCTCCCATGATGCTTTCTGGATGGGAATTTTATAACCGTGTTCCTTCTCCGGGACACACAACACACAAAGCGTAATCAATATAGTCATTACACATTGCAGGAACAAAATCCACTAAAAGAAAATATGAACACAAAGAACCTGTAGAATCGCTTGTGCTAATTACACACTCCAGTGACTCTTACAAATGGTGCAATAAAGCAGATTGTGGCAATATACCGCACCTCCAATTACCGCTGAATCTCTTTGAGTGTCGTCTTTGCGGTGCTTGTTATCTGTACCCACCTCTTCCCCGTGGTCTGCAGAATGGAAACAAAAAAAATTCGTTTTTAATCAGAGACAATCTAAATCACGTATATAGTATTAATCAAAAAACATAGTAGCACCATGGAAGGGGAAGGGAAAGTACCTAGACGGGATTTAGAGGTTGATAAATCTGCCAGAGCGCCACAATTAGACTCCAGCAAATGGCCTCGTATGCTGACTAAAGAGCTCCCACGGTTCAGCAGCGCTGCCTTCAGCGGAGCGACGTGATTGTACTGAACAGACGAAAAGCAGCCGATGAAACCTTTGGAGCCTGCCTGCGCTACTTCCTCGTCGAGTACATCGGTTCCTGCTAAGAAAAACGGTATTATTAAACGGCTAGTGGTAATTGTTACTGGCACTTGAACTTGAAATGTCAGTCATTTAAGAGACGGTTTTGAAGACTATTAAAGAAACACGACATGGTGAGGAAACGTAAAAAGGACGGCAAGTTTGAAACCATTTGATGATTTAATGCCTGTTTTTAAAGCAAGTGCAGTCTCTCGGGAACGTAACCTTGTTTTGTCATATGAATTAAAATTTAATCTTGCGAATACAAGTCTGACACTTTGAGTTTCTGAATAAAAGATTGACGTCTCCGTGGGGGGAAAAAAGTGCAGGGTGTACTTAAAAATCCATTTGGCCTTCGCTTAATGACAAAAGTGCAAATTTCCATGGATATAAGTCTGTTCGGGGAGAGACATGATAAGCAGAAAGAGAGAGAGAGAGAGAGGGAGAGAGGGAGAGAGAGATTTTTCAGTCATTGTGTCATGTTTAACCTCTCGAGAACCAAACTGTAATGTCTTTGCGTTGTAATTTCTTTTCATTATTCCTTCTCATTAGAACCCGATAACTGATCAACGTCTTTAAGCAGAACAGTTCTGCCAAAAGAGTAATAGCCGACTGTCCTCGTGTGAGGGTTTTATACAGATATACACATAATTTAGCTGGAAGAAAATGTGTTGAGCTGAGATGAGGAACAGTGGGGTCTCTTGAGGTTACATTAAAAAAGAAAAACGTGCACTGAAACTAAAAATGTAAGAAATTTTTAGCTTAAAAAAAAAGAAAACAAACAAACAGAATGTTGGACAGAACTGTGTTACCTGTAACTTTCCCCAGGGTTAGTGATCTCATCGAGTTAAAGTCCATATCCTGTGCGAGGCTGTATTTCTTATTGTCTTGATCAACCTAAAAATTATAAAAAAAAACCAGAGTGAGTCAGGATTTCGGAGCAATTCAACTCCATGTTATTTGCATTGTGCTTTTTACAATAGACAAAACGGCATACTCAACACCAACCCGTTCTCTACCCGGTGGCACACGGACATGAGCACACAGATTCAACTCAGGAAGTTATCTACAGTATCAGTGTGAGATTATTTACTGAAGCAAAGGTGAGAATAGAATTGATTTTTTGGGGTCGTCCACTCTCAGACACGAAAGGTCCTTAAGACTAGTGTAGCGGTGCGGATAAACACTGGCCATAATTCAGCGACTTAATCCAGTTTTCAAAGCAACAACCAGTGCAGTTTCAGTAGAAGATCCTCTGTTGTGGTTTATCCAAACACAGGCATTTATGTAAATGATTTAGCAGCTCATTAGAGCAGAGACTGGCTACAGGGCTGGAAAGGAAAGAGGTTTCACACTGACGTTATTAGATTTCTTTCATTTTATTTACAGTACTTTCTCTACTCATATAGAGAAAGTACTGTTGGCGAAAAGAAAACAGAAAATACTGTTTGTATGTATGGATGTGCATCAATGTGTGCTAACGGGGAGACTTCAAACTGTGCATTTGCCTTTTTAGACATTTAGACAAGTTAAGTTTACTTTCATAACGTATAAATTTGACCACTACCAAAATATGGGAAAAAATGTAAATGTAAAAAACTCAAAAAGAGCATATTATTATTATTATTATTATTATTATTATTATTATTATTATTATGTTGGTCATGGAAACGAACAAAAACAATAATAAAAACATGTGATCATGTGTATCTGTACCATTTCTTTGCCTTTGTGACCCTTTTCACTGTGGGAGGAAACCAGAGTACCCTGAGACCCTGAAACCCACCAAGCATGGGTAGAACATGCAAACTCCATGCACACAGACTCGAGATGGGAATCAAACCCAGACCTTGAAGGTACGAGGCAATGGTGCTAGCCACCTTTGGCTGTACATTGATTGGACTTTGTGTTTTCTATGAATGCTTGACTGGATTGAAATGGGGGAATCTGGAGGCGGGATCAACAACCTTAAGCTCTTTGCCTACTCATTGTCTCACCGGACTGGGTGGCCTTTTGGCTTGGCTTTTGGGTGCCTCATGCAGAAATGAGCCTTGGGTGCCCCTGATCCTGTGACTGGTTTTCTGGTATATAATTATTGATAAATGATATTTAATTCATCATAATTCTCATACATATATGAGAGCAACGGGGTAAATTAAATAAACTATAATACAAACACCTGTGCGTTTTGCATTTATGCAGTTATCTAATCATGTGACAGACGCACGATGCATACAATCAGATGGAGGTTAAGAGCTTCAGTTAATCTTTACATCAAACACCCGAATGAAGAAAAAGTGTGATCTCCATCATTATAACTGTGGCGTGGTTGTTGGTACCAGATGGGCTGGCTTGACTTTTTCTATATTTCTATAACTTCTATTTCTATCTTCTGGGAGTTTCACCCACAGCAGTTTACACAGAATCCTGAGAAAAGAAAAAATGAAAAATTAACTCTGGCAAGCAGAGAGTGAAAACTTTGTTGGTGAAAAAGATCAGAGTCTTCAGAGATTTAAAAAAAAAAAGTCTGATCTGAGCTGATAGTCTGTAGTAACTCAATCACTCTTTACAGCCATGGTGAGCAGAAAAGCCACAACAGAATAGCAGAAGACCACATTGGGCTCCAATCTTGTTATTCAAGAACAGGAAAATGAAGCATAGACTCACAGAAAAATGAGTTAAAGACTGGAACAAGACCAGATCTTCAACTGGCCAGTTTGGGTCAGCCTGCTAATTCAGACCATTGGCAAGATTACACCATTACTAATTATATGCTTTAGCATATCCATATGGAACCATTCATAAGGCAATGAAGTAGATAAAGTGCAGAATGGCTTTCTTGATTGCCGCAATGTCATAGTATCAGGGTATGGTACAAAATACAAAATTTTCCGAATTTACATTGATCCCACTTCACACTCTTACAGTGTTTAGTTTAATCTAGATTGTGTGTTTACTGACCTGCACGTAGACGTCTTTTCCTTCTCTGTGAAGTCGGAGTCGGTGAAGCTTCCCATCTGCCAGGCTAGTGAGCACGGGGCTGAACACCATGGGCCTGCGCTCCTTATGAAGGCGATACCATATCTGCAGACTCCCTAAAGCATGAAATAAATGAGGCACTTCATGCAGCCAGCATTCACTTAGAAATGAGAGCATGTTCCCTTAGGAACTAACATCACATAAATAACAATGAATGGAAGCTACAAACGGATATTAACCATTTGAATACCATCACAAAGCCGTCATATTGTTTTCATTCAGTGTTAACTTTTTGTTTTTGTTGCTGTTTTTTTTGTTTTTTTCAGAACTATCCTTACAGTAACTGCTATAATGCTTCTTTAAAAATTATGAATTATGTACAGTTTTGTTACACCATTATCACAGGTCATTTTTATTTCTGCAGTTCACCTGGGTTTTTTTTTTTTTTTGGTCATTATCATAACATTTCCTAACACTTTCTCGAGGACAATGGAACTTGGTTGTCTGGTTCTATGTGTGTGTGTGTGTTTATAATAATATGGTATATATATATATTTGTTTGCCCATCAACATATTTATGCATATATTTTATATATATCTATATATATATATATATATATATAAAATATATGCATAAATATGTTGATGGGCCCTGATGATCTCTCGAAAAGATATATAAATATTTATATTTCATCTCTGCCTCTGGCTCTTTGCTTGGTGCTGAACGTGTCAATACGCACTTTAGTCCCTCGCCCACACGCACGACGTGCAGGAGCTGAGAGACGACAAAAAGGGTTTTGTCTGATCAAGTGGAGTGGGGTCAATTTTGAATTTTGCACTTAGCCTTAAAAACGGTGCATTACAATGTGTTCGAGAGGCTGTCGGACTCGGCTCGGACGCGGAGGATTACGGAGGATAACGTTTGGCATTATCCTTTACTGTTCACAAAGGCGTGAATTGAGCGAGCGAATGGGTTTCGCACTATAACGCTTCGACTGCAGAGGAGCTACAGGGCATTCATCAACCCTGTACATCTGTGCAAACAGGTCTCTAAATTGTTTCATGCGCTTTGTTGGGAATAAAATAACAATAACATTAAAAAAGTTTAGTGTTCTGTGAGCTATTCTGTTCATTTATTTACTTTTTTGTTTTCAAGTAATGCATGAAATACAGCTTACAGCTAGGCAATTCTGCCTTCAGATGATACAGCACAAATAAAGATATTAATAAAAAATGTTTATATCTAGGAGGCCTCTTTGGATTTTTATTTATTTTGGTCTTCCAGAAATAGTGCTAGCCAGAGTGCCTTTTGTGGAAAAACGAGGTGCTGCTTGTGCAACTTCCCTGTAAGCATCCGGAGCAGAACCGTCACATTGTGTAGACCTGAATATCCCAATTTGTTATTTTTAGTTACACTGCACCAAAGGGCTTTTCACCATATTACACCAATCCCCTTTTATTTAATTCTCTTTTCTTGCCCTATAACATGTGACCTAACTGATTACAGAAAACACTGTAACACTATAACATTATGACCACCTGTCTAATATTGGGTTGGTTCCACCAAAACATTGATGCACTGTGTGTTCTGTCAACTTTCTATCACAACCAGCATTAACCATTTCCTCAATTTCATCTACACTAGGTCTTCTACAGACTCAGACTATCAGACTACACGGACCAGCCTTCACTCCCCATGTGCATCAGTGAGTCTTGGCCACCCGTGACCCCGTTGCCAGGTCACCAGTTTTCCTTCCTTGGATCACATTTGGTATGTTCTGACCCCCACAGCCTGGGAACATCCCACAAGAGCTGCCGTTTTGAAGTTGCTTGGACTTAGTTCTCTAGCCATCACAATTTGGTCCTTGTCACAGTCACTCCCATCCTTACACTTGCCCATTTCCTCTGCTTCCTACACATCAGCTTCAGGGGGGAAAAAAGGTACACTTGCTGCCTAATATATCCCACCCACTTCCAGCTGCCACTGAAAGAAATATTCTTGAATCAAGCCAAAGCTATATATAATTTCTTAAAATAAGTGCACAGACCAAACAAATATAAGAATATTAAATTTTTTCAACAGATATTGGCAGCAAGTGCTTTTTTTATTGGTCTTGGAGGAACGCCTTTACTCAACTGTATATGGTAGCCGACTTGACTTGACTTGACATTTTTTCAATATAATGTTGCTTGCCATTTTAGACGATTGACTAGAAAAAGCTCAATAACTTTATATTTGGTTTGTTATAAACTGATTTTAGGAAAGTATACAGTAGATAGGTTTGACAAAATTCAAGAATAATTCACTTGTTAAGTGAAAATGGTCTATTTTTGCAATGTAGCTAACGTGAGAAGAGCCACATTCAGACGACCGGATCAAAACTGCAGCTCCTGTAGGATGTTTTTGGTTTGCAGTGGTCAAAATATGAATATTAGGCAGGCGGTCATAATATGTCATGGCTGATCAGTGTATAGTCATTCTGTATACTGTACAGTGGTGCCCAAAAGTATTGAGACAAAAGTAGAAATTCGATGTTTTAATGACATTCTCAAAGTTCTCAAGGAATAATTTGTTATTTTATGCAATGCAACTGCTATACAACAATTGATATCTATTTTCAAGTCCTTCATGCTTCAAAACCTTCTTGATCCGGCTGGGCATAGAGTCAGAAAGACGTGTACAGTACTCTGGTGTCGCTCACTCAATCCGTGCCTGCTTGATTACCTCCTGAGGATCATATACAGGAGACGGTTTCTTTGCTTTTTCACCATCATCCAATAGTTTTCTACTGGGTTTAGGTCTGGAGATGACCCTGGCCATGGCTCCAGTAGCTGAACACCATTATCACATAGACAGGTCTTCATTAGTTTTTCAGTTAATTGGTATAACTTTTCAGCCAGATGTTCTAGAGCTACTTAGTAAAATCACCTGTTTTGTGCTCTTAATACGTTTGGCCACCACTGTAGGAAATGAATAATAGGCAATCATATTGGATGACTTTTTTTTTTCTTAAAGTTTGACTTTTTAATAGTGATGGATATGGGACAAGGTGGATGTGGAAGGCAAGCTCAAGCACAGATCTTCTACATTTATGCGATTTTTGCTGGTAAAACCAAACTTGCCAAACTTCTTACTTATTTCTAGAGCATACACACTAGCGTTGTGAGCTTTAAGCTACGGCTGTCAAGATCCGGAATTTGCCGAAACCATTCCCAATACGCTGCAGTCACAGAACTTCATATTGATCTCCAGACTTCAAATGAACTTCGTAGGAGTTTGTGAAAGTGAACTTTCCTTTGCTCTGCTGTTTCAGTCTGGCACCCCTGCTGCTGGCACTGCACACATGGGCAGTAGGGAAAATTCCGATGAATTTAGGATTGAATGTGGAGAAAATCTGCAGAGCTGCAGTGCTAAAAAAAAAAAACGTTGGACCTTTTGTACTTTAATTATGGTACGATTTGGCTTCAACGTCAATCTAAATAAAGCGGCGCCAGCTTTATGCCAGCTTTTCCCTTCTAACGTTCACTTGTACCTTTTATATTCCTGCGCAATAATACTGTATATGTTTAATGTAAAACTTTCCCGACTTGTTTGTGAGACCATCCTTTAGTTTTTTACCCACAGGCATTTCCTCAAATTCTTGCTTCTCTCAGGAAAATATAAATCCAGATCCATTAAACCTCAAACAATGATTCAGGCTGCTAGCCGCACTAGACAGACTAATTTTAATTTTAATTATTCTCCATTTCTTTTTCATATTACAAAGATAAATGGTGCATTTTTGTGCAACACAAGAAATATCTACAGTAGTATTGTTAAGGAAAAAAAATGTGTAAACCAATGTTTCCAGACCCAACAGCAGTGTGTCATGGATGCCAGTAAGAGTAGGAAGAGTCACGGCAGGGAGGAAGCATGCCATGAAACCACGTCCCCTAGCAGAGCAAATCAACAGTCACCTTGTCATGGCGTTTAGGCAAATGGGAAATTTGAGCTTCAGCGGGGCACTTGAACGCAACATAAATCGCATTTAATGGGTTCGGCTGTGAGGCTGCGCTCGTTTACAAAGAGACTGTTTTAACCGCAAGGCTGCTTGAGCTGACATTTTGAATAGCTGATGATTATAGAGCAGACTCGAGATGTCGATGGCCTCATGGCACCCGTCTAATTAGCGAAAGACAATATCAATATGAGCGTTATAAATCTTTCACAGGCTAATTGTTTTAAACTCTAAAGATGATGGCATGTTATCTGTCTCACGACATGTGACAATTATTAGGCGACATAACCGGTGCTAAATTGCTGAGCTTATTAAAATGTTATCGTCTCTGTACACTTGTAAAAAAAAAAACGATCCTTCTTTCTGTTCTTTTTCCCCTCTTACCGTTGCGAGCGAGGATAACCGCTACATACTGCTGGGTGAAAGTGTTGACGGTGAGCAACATAGCAGGACTCTGCGTGGTGAGGAAGCTAAGCGCCATGTTGTCTCTGGACTTGCTGTACGCAGAGGACGAGGAGGGGACCTGAGTCGTCCTGTTCTGGATGACAGAGAAAGGCTCTTGGAATGTGTACGTCACTGAGGAACCTCTCTCGAAGGACACTGATACTTCTGGGGAAAAAGGAGAAAAAACAAATGTGTTAGCAGGGCCGCTTGGATTGAAATACGAGTGGTGTTCGAGTCAAACTGGGACTGCAGAGTAACAGAACACAGTTATGAGAGAAAAAAATGCTTATTTCTCCATATAATCCCCTGCTACATTAGTGTACATACAGTATCTCAGTGTTTCACTAGCGCTTGGATACTATCAATGTAGAAAGGTTTCTCAATACGCCGGCACCATGATTGGACTGAAACACTGGCCCCCCAGGAATTCCTTTGACAGCCCAAACATGTGGAAATAGCTTAGAGCGAGGTCAGGACTGTACGGGGCATGTGGTAATAACTCCCAGCTGTGTTCCCGTAATGTGCAAGTGGTGAATGCTAGACAGGTGCGTCTCTTCTACATCAGTTTTCAAGGATCAGGCGTTCCACTCGCCGTATTTTCACAGGAGCGACCGCAGTGGGCTCCGGAGCCACCTCGGCCGGGATCGTCATTCACGGACGTACAGCTTAATTTAAAACATTTGCACCGCTCAAATATTTTACTGCGATTAAGAGTCTCACCACCGTACTTTGCTTAAGGTCTTCTGTAAATGTCAATCAGTTTCACATCTCATTCACGAGAAATTTAATTAAGTCCTGGTTTGAATCGAATGCCATTCGTAGAAAGCCACATAAAGGTATGGTAAATTTGCCTTGGAAAAATTTCTCCGCTTTCTGGACTGCTCGTATTTTATCCCTGTGAAACCTGAGCATTTAGTGGCATTTACTGTCAAGACACAGCCCCTGAAGCAATGCCTAGCTGATGAAATACCGACAGAGAGCACATAAGCGTGGGTTGCGGAAGAGATAAAGCCGAAATATCACATTAGCAATAGCACAAGAATTCATAACCTTTACTCTGACACTTGAAATTGAGGTGTACCCAGGCACATCCTGTTTTTAGTCTCAGCCCGGTACCTTGCTTTGGAATAAAACAACCACTGACCATAGACCGTAGAGATAGACACACGTTCCAACCTTTCTTGCAGCATTTCAGCTTTTGTAAAACAGCATATCTTCCATCATTTTATAATGAAAGATGGTTAAACCGTTTTCTAGAACTCAATAAAAGGGAAAAGAACGAGGACGTTGACCAGAAACTTAAAAATCCCTCTGACAAAAATTCAAAGGCTACAAAGGTGGATGAACTCCTCAAAAGGAAAAGAGTCTCGTTATCGCTTCACTAATCAGGTGTTTTTCGTGTCTGTCGGAATGACCAGATATAAGCCTCTCCCAAATATACGGCACATTAATATTTCATTCGGGGTTTGCACCTAAAGGTCAAGAGAAACAATATTATACACCTAGAATGGATTAAATATCAAGCATTCAGCCGACAACTGGGAAAAAACCAAGCAAGCACAGATTTCCTTTTCTTTTCTTGCTAGTAGGACTGGAAAGCATGTCAAAATTGAAAAAAGAAAACAAAAGAAAAAAGAAGAAAAAAGATCAACGGATGAAAGTACAGAGCTATCCTTGAGGAAAACCAGCTCAAGAGCCCTCAGGACCCTTAGACTGGAGTGAAGGTTCACCTTCCTACATCACAATGATCTGAAACACAAGACAAGGCAGGGCTGGCACGGATCTGAACCTGACTGAATGTCTCTAGAGAGACCTGAAAATAGCAGCCCTGCGACACATCTGAATCAAACCGCTCACGCTGGAGTGGTTCTGCAAATAGAAATAAGAGATGATCGACGAAATCCAGATGTGCCAGATGTGGAGATGTGGACTTGCTCATTTTGGATGGCGCTCCAGCTCGATTGAGTGGAATTCAACTTTAATCCAAGTCAAGCTGTAATTCAAGAAAATGTGTGTGTGTGTGTGTGTGTGTGTGTGTGTGTTGGGGCGGGCGGGGGAGAAAAAAACATTTTCTGAAGGTGCTGTAAATCTCCGAGAATCACATCCTCACACAGGTATTTTTGACAATCTGTGATCTATTTACACAACTGTCAGTTATAAATTGCGTATAGTATTTCACAGTGTACAGCACATTCTCGGTCAGAAACAGATGAGCGTTGGATTACTTATGGCTGCGGTGACAGAAACATGACAGCTCTTCAGCGCGCATCAACATGAGCATTTATATGAAAAGCACTCAAGGTGTATTCTTTCTGATGGAAACTCCTGTCCATTTATTAAACCAAGAAATTATGTCATGCGTAGTCAGTTTAATACCAGAAGTCTGAATATGCCAGACGTGGCATGTATTTATGTAGAATATCTTGGCTGGTTTGAGATTTTTTTTCTTTTCTTTTTTTTCCCTTTTTCTCCCAAGCACAGAATAGTGTGCATGATTATAATAGCAAACCAAGATGAGTAATGGACTTGCACAAAGAAGAGCCAAAGAATAGGAGCTTTGCTTTCTCGTCTTATCGTCTCAGGCTTTGATCAGCTCCCGGAGTGCTTGATTTGCATGCGGATCTTGGCAGCGTCTTGCAAGGAAGGCCAAAGTAATTTTTTTCTTTTCTTTTCCATATATAGAAAATATGGTGGCTTAGTGGTTAGAACTGTCACCTTGCACCTCCAGAGTCTGGTTTCGATTCCCGCCTCAGGGTCTGTGTGCGTGGAGTTTGTATGTTCTCTCCTTGTTTGGTGGATTTCCTCAGGGCACTCCGGTTTCCTCCCACAGTCCAAAGACATGCAGATTAGACTAATAAGCATTCCCAAATTGCCTGTAGTGTGTGAATGGGTGCGAAAATGTTGACCGAAGGTCCCACCATGGTCGTACAAATGGGAATACTTGCAATGGTCACTATTGGCCTCCATGATACATAGTTGGACTACAGACGTTTCCAGATGGATAGATGGAATCTAGATTAATCTGAGTATATCTACAACTTATGGTATCTGCAAATATTTTATTTCTATGTCCATTTCATAATAATTGAAATAAGTCCTGTATTAAGACCAGCACAGGCCTGTTCCACCCACGTGAGCCCGACCACGAAGAACAAGATCCATAAACTCCAGATATGTAACGAGGTTAGGACGAGTCAATATCGTCTAATTGCGTTGTCTTGATGGGAGGCCAGGCTTTGAAAGATGTGAGAGGAAAGTGGGTTTGTTTTGAATTTTTCATCATCGCAGGGGAAAATTCTCACTCAGCAGACTTCTATAGCTTTCCCCACCAATTTCTGGAGCATCAAAACAATCCGATACAGCATCAGGAAACCTACTGAGAGGCCGATTCTTCAGGTCATGGTGGAATTTGTGTGTGTGTGTGTGTGTATATACAGTATAAGCGTTGAATATTACACAAATCGCTTATGTAAATGACACCGAACACCTGACGGAGTGATGTTGCACTGCCGTTTCATCACATCTGAGAGGTGAGTGTAGAGGCAAGTGTTGCTCATTAGGAGGCTACGTTAATTACCATATTTTAGTGTTTACAATCTTGTAAAAGTGGAGCTCTGAATTTTTCATCAGATTATTCCTGCAATGTTCATTAAGGAGAAAGCACTTAGAACTGTGAATCCACTCATCCACGCTAAATAGTAGATAATTGGCCAAGTATGCATGTGTCTTAGACTAATAAGCTTCCACCTAAAAGTCTTTTCTACCTAAGTCTCTTTTTTCTGGCTATTTTTCTTTCTCGGACCACAGCTCCTTGTCTCATTTGATAAATGTTGTTGCTCTACCTTCTTTGCAGGAGGGCCCTCCGTATGCGGAGTGTGTGCAGTCACACACGTAGCCGGTGCTCTTCTCTACACATCTGCCCCGGTTGTGGCAGACGCCCGCAGAGCTGCTGCAGTGACCCGCACAGCCCGAGCTCACACCCAGGGTGGCCTTGGCGCGCTCGTCCAGATCGAAGGTCGCGCCGTTTACATTGAGCGCCCGCATGCAGCCCAGGAAGCCTCTCTGTCTGGAGGCTGTTCCTCCTGTGGCAAAAAAAACAAACAAAAAACAACATGGTAAATCAGAGGACATCTATACATCACCCTTATAGATTTCTTTACATTATCATAGATGTGTAAATCCTCAAACCCTGAAGCGTTTTTACTGCTGTCTAACACATTGCACTGTTTTCTACATCCAACATTCATCACCTTAATGACCACCAGGTGATACTAAACACATCACACCGGGCATTTTTTTCTTTTCCTCATAAGAATAATGCAGTGGTAATAATGCAGTAATCAATAGTGGATTAATCTTTGCTTGTTGTTCTACAGTATGTACTGTAATAGTTGCGGCATTATTGTGGCATGGGGGAGAGTTATGGCCACTGTAAACAAGTTCTTACTTAAGGTTCTTTCAGAACTTTAATTACAGATAAAATCTTCAGAAAAAGTCAGAATTCTGAAATAAATGTCAGAATCAAAGACAGTTGCTGTTGGTCTTTCGGCTGCCCCCATCGAGGGGTTGCCACAGCGGACCTTATGATCTGTACTACTTGAGCACAGGTTTTATGCCAGATACCCTTCCAGTTGTCTCCGAGTGGCGCGGTGGGAAAGTGCTCGCCCTATCATCCGGAGATCACGAGTTCAATTCCCGGGTGATGCTGTAACCTCTCGCAGACGGAGGTCTAGAGAGAGCTGATTGGCTCTGTGGAGAGGTACTTAGTGCTCCCACATTAATCACAGCTCTATAGCCAATCAGCTCACGCAAGTGGAAGGAGTGCTGTCCTCTGAGTGTGTTGCGCCGCCCACAACGGTGCGTGAGTTGGCAGTTCGAAAAGATGCGGTTAGCTGGCGTCAGGTGGTTCATAGGAAACACGTGATAGTCTTCGGACCTCCCGACTGAGTGGTAGTAGCTGCATTAATGTGGGAGCCACCTAGTGGTGGGGAGGAATTTGACCCGACTAAGTTATCTGGGAAAAAATCCCCCTCACACAAAAAAAAAAGATACCCTTCCAGTCACAACCATCCAATTTTTATCCAGCCTTGGGACTGGCACTGTATCCACTTGCTGTGGTTTGGATGGGAATCGAACCCGGGCTTTCCCCATGGCTGGTGAGAAACCTACCACTGAGCCACCAATGCCCAATGCCCATCATAATTAAAGACAGAATTATGAAAAAAGTCTGAATTTTTAGACCTATTGGAGTATACATAGTACTGGAGATGTCTTTTAGATTCTATGCCCAGTTGGATCCAGTAGGTTTTAAAAAATAAAGGACCTCATACTAAATATTGATTGTTATACAGCAATTAAACTGCATAAAATAATTATTATTATCTTGGTTTTAATTATTTTTGTACAAAATGTTGAGAAACAGTGAATTTCACTTTCGCCTCTTACATTCGCCTTCTGAATGTAAACAACTAGCACAGTCTTGTCCTTTTGTCTGGCTGATCGATGATTTAAGCCGTTTCTCCAATCTCCTTGTCCTTGTATTATTCTAAATGTACTGTATTCTAATACTATATTACAACTTTTTTCTTTTAGTCCTTCACACTATCTCCCGCAAAATAATAATAATAATAATAATAAAAGCAACAACAACAACAATACCTAGCTGCTAAGCTTCTGCCGGCTTTAGAAATGGACTTTAAATGGATCTTCTTACAAAAGTATATAAAGCCCAAGCTTTAAAGAAAAAAAAAATCAAAACAAAAAGAAATCATGTTATATGGATAAAAGTGATTCATGTGGAACAATAAAAACATCCAGCTATTTGAAAAATACGCCTCCTGTCTCTGTCTCTTTTTTTTTTTTTTTTTTAAATAAGTCTCCAGCCGGCTTACCCACGAAGAGCTGATTGTTGAGTTGCAGGCGTATGTGTGTGTGTGCTGGAGGCTCCAGGAAGCGCAGAGGCAGCTGGTCCACCTGCAGAGACGCCTCCTTTACATTCCTCTCAGCTCGGACCCAGTGCCACTGGCGGTCGTTCAACGGCACCGGAGATTTAACGTTCAGCACGGTCGGCCCGTAGCCCGAGTCGAACGTGAACGTGGCAACAGAAGGCGCTGAGGGAGAAAATGTGCAGTCATTCATACAAGCTTTAATGTTTAGAATAACATTAGAATAAAATGGATGGGGATGTCCATTATCAATGATATGATAAATAGTGTTAAGGAAATAAAATAAAAATTCTGATATTTGGGATCCTGCAGATGATAGGAGTCTAGAGATGATGTAAGTAAGGCTATAAAATGTGATAAAATCAATTTCTGAGTAATTACTAATACCTTGAAATCACAGTGTTACGACCAAGTAAAACCTTGGATGCATGTAGAAGAAGTAATCTGGATGTAACTGAATATGTTGGTTAGACAGCCAGCAGGAACCCTAACATTGGATGACCATTGTAACATTATTTATAGTCAATTCATAGAATTTATAATTCATAGTCAATTACTGTAAATTGCCTCCTAGGAGAACATCTGGAATACGTCAGAACAACATCACCTGTGAGTTCAAGGTTGAAACAACATTGTTTTTAAAAGTCAGGATGAGTTTGATAAAATGATGTTGAGATGATGTTGAATGAACGACCTTAACACAAAATTGCAAAACACGAACTTACAACAAGACAAATTTAACCTTTGTTTTGAGCTTTGATTAAACTCCTTTCGCACAAACACATCCATGATCCCTTAAATATGTACAGTAACAGGGTTTAGAATTCTGATCAGAGACTGGGATGACTATAATCCTCCAAAATGACACTACTACAGTATGGTGTTTGCACATTATCATGTCCAGTATCACAGATCATATTTTCTTACTGTTGTTGCTGCTTTTTAATGTAATGTTTTGGAAAATTGCTGCTGTCTGGTACATATTTGTGGTGCTTGTTGTTACTGTATGTATGCAGATTTTCTAACATCAACAGCATTTGGTCCAGTAGGAAACAATGTTATCAAACCATCACATAGTCAACGTTCTCAGATGTCATTTCGTCAATAACCTTTCAAAAACAACCTAATACCAACGTGTGTACCATAGCCAAGGTAACATCACCATGATGTTTCGACAACCAAACATTCCTGCTGGGATTATTACAGAACTAATAATGTATTTTAAACAAATACTAAAACATACGTACAGTATACATTATGAAATGCTAGCCTTAACCGTTAAATCCTGGTGGGGGGTTGTATCTGAATGTAATACTGCTGGGATGAGGGTTAGCACCTCCATGTCTAAGACCATGGTTCTCAGTCTGGTAAAGGGTGCATTGTTCTCTTACAGAAAACCTGGTACAGAAAACCTGGCTGACCTCAAAGTGTTTATATATATATATATATATATCTCAAGTATCTCTTTAGTTTCAAGAGAGGGTAAATTGGAGCGAGGGATTGACAGTGCAGTGTCAGCATTAATGGTGACATTGTACCGATCTGTTGTTATGAAGAGAGAGCTGAGTCGACAGGTGAAGCTTTCAATTTATCAGTCAATCTCCGTTCCATCCCTCACCAACTGTATGTTCACGAGTGTTGAGTAGTGACCGAAAGATTGAGGTCATGGATACAAGTGGCAGAAATGAGCTTCCTCCTCAGAATGGCCGGCATCAGCCTGGGGGATAAGGTGAGGAGCTCAGACATCCAGCCGAAGCTTAAGGTAAAACTGCTGCTCCTAAACATAGAAAGGTGCCGGTTGAGGCGGTTCAGGCATCTGATAAGAATGCACCCTGGATGCCTACCATGGCAAGTGTGTCAGGTATGTCCGACAGGGAGAAGGTCCCGGGGCAGATCCCAGACTAGATAGAGAGATTATATCTCTCATCTGAACGGGGAGCACCTGGGTATCCCCATGTGCTATCTGGAGGAGGTGGCTAGAGACAGGGTAGTCCGGGTCACTCAGACTGCTGCCCTAGTGACCCAGACCCGGATAAGCGGGAGAAAATGGACGGATGGATAAATCATTACCTTAAAATTATACAGCCTTACGATTTCTTTTACTGCATACTGAGAGATTTTTATAAAATCCAAACCTTAAAGAAATCCTTAGCAGAATTGTAGCTCGAGGCATGGTACACATCTGCTCAGATGCTTGCGAAACCGATAACAGTGCTCTCTAAATGAGGGGGCATGCCGAGGTGCATTAGTGGATTTGTAGCGCTGATAAAATAACGCTCCTGTTTATCATGATATCATTCCACTCAGTCTCAGTCCGTGTTTACTCTGCATTTACTCGCATCCGTGGCTGATTATCAAGTCGAATCAGGTGTCTTACAAACCATGGGACACAGTAAACCCTATCCGAACTGATATATATGCATCTTGAGAAGCATTATACTGTAGAGCTGCTTGATTAAGTCTATTATGCATTACTGATGAACATGAAACGAGCAGATTAAAAAGGCATGCTGATGAGACACTCACAGCTCAGCTCTACTCTGATGAAGTCTCGCGAGCCCACGTTTTCGACGAAGACTCCCGACGGCGAGCCGGTCTTGAAGTAGAAGGAGATGTCGAAGGAGAGCTCCATTTGCGAGGCAGGGAAAAGCAGGTACGAAGCCTCGTCGTAAAAAGACGCCGCGTTCCATAGAGACTCTGACAGAAAAGAACAAGGATTCTCAGAGGATTCTTGTCTTTGATTCACAGCTGGATTTAATTAGGTGCAGAAGATTCGATGTCTTATCCACAGGCTTATGTTTAAAAAAAAAAAAAAAGCCAGAGAAAGAAGATCACCTACTGTCACCAGAGCATTGCAGGGGTCCGACATTGAAGACTGCTTCGGATCTTGCTCGGTTTGTGTCTCCTATTACTACTCCGCTCACTGGTAAGTCGTCTTTATAGGACAGGAGCCCGGTATCGTTTTCCCTATGATCATCACAGTAATATGTTAAAGTATGCTATTTAAGGCCCTAGATGTTTAGCTAAACGATACGCAAATGTACTGTTACAATAATGTTATCACGCTGTGTTACCATGCGTCTCGGTCAGCATCGCAGTTGCAGAAGAAGTTCATGTCGATGCAGTTCTCCTCCAAACTACAGGCACAATGCTGAACACCAGGCAGTAAACCTCCCCAATACGTCCTCCTCTCACCACCGCGCTCCAGCCACCAGGACAACGGAGCGCCATCTAGACATACACCAACACATGGGATTAAACATGAACAATTAACATACGCACACACACACAATGAACTGATTGAGAGCCAAGAGAATAAACTCCTATCCAAATAATCTGACCCACTCAAGCATTCTTTTTTTTTTTAAACTTTATCCCCCTTTTTCCGAATTTTTCCGATTTTCTCCCCTAATTTAGTAGTATCCAATTCCA
>JAOVVA010000051.1:6374988-6395267 GCA_028565275.1 Leiocassis micropogon
TACAGCATCACCCGGGGATCGAACCAGCGATCTCCGGATGATAGGGCGAGCGCTTTACCACTGCGCCACTCGGAGGCTCCACTCAAGCATTCTAACATTTAAAAATTCAAACTGCAAATATAGCAATGTCTACATCATACTGTATAACAACATTGTTAGATGACTCAGATTCCCTCATTTTCTTGATAAAACTCACTTACAGTAGCCACTAATACGTGTAGTCGAACAGCTCTGATTTGTTTTCCTGCCTGTTCGAAGCACAACTTACCGTAGATTCTTTCCCTAAAACAGATTCGTCTTTCTGTTTAACAAACCAAAGAATTGCAGTGACGGTATTTTGAATATTTTAATTTACAGTAGGAATCCTGACAGCCAGCTTTTCTGTACTTTTTAAATGCAAACGCTAGTACAGTCTGTTTGACCTATTTTGTTTGAAACTTTTTTTTACGTTTAATGTCCACCATTACTCGGCCATGTGAATTCAGATGCAGTTCCAGTGTTACTATTGCAGTCTGTGGATTGAGAGTTCACATTGCAGCAAGGGGTGGACAGGGGTACAAAATAGCTAAACTGACCAAGTTCTCTATAAGTTAAGTTAAGCCTTTATTTGTCACATACTGTATACATTACTGCACTCCATGATACAGCACCCCAGGTAGGGTTAAGGGTGAAGGCTCAAGGGCCCAACAATGACAAACTGGTGGAGCTGGGCGTAAACTGCAGACCTTCAGATCAGTAAATCTGTGCCATAGCCCAATGAACTACCACTGCCCCCAGTACTGCTATATAAAAGGACACACAAATTACTCTTTCCACAGTTTCCATTTCTCCAACCCATAAAAAACCTTGATCATGATATAGTATTATAGTATATAGTACCATTGTATTTTTGACAGTACTGTAGTACTAATTTTCTGACATAGGTACATGTTTCTACCTTGGTACAATGGTACGTGTACTATAGTACAGTACATGTTTCTACCATGGTACAATGGTACCTGTACTATACAACTTGTATTATGGTTCTACCATGTACCATAGCATGATACTATGGACCCCATACCAGGATACTGTAAAACAAACAAACAAAAAATGTTATATATATGCTTATGTACCATAATGCTAATACGTACAGTATATAATACGGTACCATTGTAAGTATGTATTAATAAACTACCATAGTATATGTTGAAACTTTTAATATTACACACACTAATATGTGTACTGCCTTCACTATACCATACCAGCAGTATGTACTAGCATATCTAACATGGTACAGTGTGTACAAATATACCATATTACAGTAGATACCTATTGAACTTTGGTACACTAAGTACCATGGTATTCACAAATATACAAGTTTTGTAGTACACAACATAGTACTATATCACCACAGTATTGGGGTACATACCAGACTACTACCACAGTACCCACTAAGCTACCATAGTAACTACCCTGGTACTCTGTAAAGTCCAGTGGTACCTACCATGATAATGCCTAAAGTACCACAGTAATACTATGATATTTGATATTATGTACTATAGTTTACTATAGTAAAATACCCTTTTTAAACTGCTGTTTATCTTGTGGAAAAATGATGAATAGAATAACATTTTAAAACAACAACTAGTTGTTAGTGTATAACTAACATTGTATTTAAAAGTCAGAAAATTTGTTTTGCATCTTAAAGTCAAATTGGTCTTAATACCCTACCTACATCTAATTTAATTCAAATGCTTCACTAAATGCTCTTCTGAACATCTGGGCTGTTCGTTAGCATGAATCATGAGGTGTGTGTTTGACTCTCAGCTGTGTATGAGGCAGCATTACACAGAGGGTTATTTTCTCATTTAGACGCTAGAATAAGCTTTCAGTTCAATTTCAGCCAAAGTTAAGCCAATTAAGATAACCACTGGCCAAAATACCACTTTGATTGGTTAATAATAGAAATCTTGTTCAGTTTAGAGCTGTTTGTGAGTCGAAATCTCTTTTTGTTAAGCTTAACCTGAAACTAGCCGGAATAAAACTCAACGGAAAAGGTTCATAATATAGTACACAGTAGCGTGCCCCCTCCCTTACCAATAAGAAATTAAATAAATGGCCATTTCAGAAGGCGCAATTTATTGGCCTGTATTATTAAAAACACCAAAACTACCAGATTTGGGTTGAGAACTGTCCAATGCATTAAAGGATGCTGGGAGGTTAGTGCTGATAGAAGCAACGTGGTTGAAAAAATAATGTATGATGATCACTTAAACGCTTGGTGCAGTTGCATAATGAAAAGTCATTAGCAGAAATCAGAGCTTTGTTTGATAGTAAAAGTGAGAGCATTTCCATATACATTCAATGTGTACTGTATAAAGCTTAGATTTTGGAGCAATGGAAGATGGACAGATCCTATTCCAGAGCAGTGTTGGTGTCAGGGTAAGAAGGGAAGAGCATGAAGTGATGCACCCATCATGCACAATGCCCATCTGGGGTTGTTCAGGTCTAAGCTCAGCACCATTATGTGGCAGTAAAATGAAATAAATTCAAGTGATGACCAGAATGTATTGAATGACCAGTTTTTCACATAAATGTGAATTTTCTTTGCTTCTAACGGTACGGGGCATGTTCAGAAATCAGATTTGTAAAATAGGAGTTAGGAGTTGGGAGCATGAGGAATTATTTTTGCACATGAACCGAACACCATATTAGGTGCTCTAATTAGAGCTAAAGTCTTATAATATTAGTGCGTTCTTCTGCAAGGTGATCTTCTGTGTCAAAATGCTGTAGAAATCTGGTAAGAAAAATCACATGTGCTATATCCTTTTATACTGTACACAGGGTCGCGGGGGGACTGGTGTCTTCCCCAACAGACTTGTTCGGGGTACACCAATCCATCACAGGTCAGACACATAAACACATTCATTCACACACTTTGGGCAATTTGGGAACGGCAAGCCTAATCTACCTGTCTTCAGACTGTGGGAAGAAACGGGAGGACCCGGAGAAAACCCACCAAGCACGAGGAGAACAAGCAAACTCCACACGTACACAGACCCAAGGCGAGAATCGAACCCGGACCCTGGAGGTGCAAGTGCTAACACATGTGCTTTAATAGATTAATAATGAAACCTGATTTTGGACCAATTAAACATTTCAGGTAAAAAGAAGAAAAAAAAAAACCTTACAGTTCTGGCTCTAATTCCGTGCCCTAAAAATGCCCTGGAATAAAACTCAGACCAATCTTATCACCTCCAACATGATGGCTTTTTGAACTCTTATCTACTAAAACGAGGTCATCTTTGACTGAAATGGAGATCAAAGTGAGTCGGTTCTGGCTCGTGCTTCACGTGTTCTCATTGACTGCCTGAACATTCATCCCCAGCCTCCTTTTTCTTATCTCTGTAAAATGTTCAGCTCTCCTCTCTTTTAAAATCATAATCAAAGACTTTTAGTGTTTCTTTTAACATTTAAATGACTGAATTATTCATTTAACACACAAGCTACACAAGCTCTGGAGGAATAAGAAATCCTTTACCACCTAAAGTAACACTCCAACACTGTTACCTCTTTATTTATTTATTTTTTAATATATATATATATATATATAAATTTCATACCACTAAACCATATTTTATTGAAGATAAAGGGATGCAGAGGGAGTTAGTCTATCCAGAACACAATGGCGAGTTTAGCTTCCACAATGCGCCTTAAACACGATAAGCTCTTTATTTCTTCGCACACTGTAGACATGCAGTAACCAGACAACAGCGAAGTGATTGATGTCTCATAATAAGGGATATTTTAAGGCTTCGTATCTGAATGTATGTAATAAAGTGCAGTAATCGTGACATGCTCTAATAAATCTTTGGCTTAGGCTTCATTAGTGTCAAGTGGAATTTCATCAGAGCTGTAATTATTGGGTGGCTGGGACAAAAGCCAGATTAGAAATCAAAGAATGATGTAGTGCTATGAATATTCTGTAATGGAGGAGCTCCGAGGTGTTTACACTTTGATTCAGACGGAATTCGAAATGAGTGCAGATGAGCGCTTTTATTCACATGGGCGTTGTTCCTGTTGGAATTAAAAAATCATCTTGGGCAAGCTGATCGAGTTAAATTAATATGAAGGGAGAGGAGTTTTTGTAGTGTCTCCTAGACATACGATAAGAGATAAGAAAGAAAGTAATGGCAGATATCTTGCTTAATTCTCCACTGCAATCTCATATACAGAACACTGAAAATAGCATAACGTGGTCCTTCAATGTAAATTTTGTCCTTTAAATAACAGTCATTTATGGTTGCAACTTTAACGTCATTATGATTTTAAGAAAACATGCTCACATCAGATGTTGCTCCAGTGCAGATAATGTCTGGGGTATTATTTTTCAACGAATTTGCATTTTTGTCTGTCAAGTCATAGAGAAAGTCGCGCACCTAGAAGAGTCAAGTAGCATCTAATTATAGGATCATGTGATTTCTATGTATAAGCTATAAATTACTAGCTGTCCTATCACATAATAATAAAAATCATTAAATAATAATAATAATAATTATTATTATTTAAGCTGATATTACAGTATCACTTATATTTTGTTGTGCTTTGCAGTGAACTTTACAATAAAGGAAAAATACTAAATTATATTTAGAAACCACTAAGAAATTAATATTTTCCGTCTGTTTTGTAGCTAATATTTTTGAAAACGTGACAGAAGTGTATAACTACAGTAACAGTTACCCATGTAATATTTAATTTAAGTTTAATACTCAAATACATGCATTACATGCACTAAATAAATGCATTTAGTATTCGATCAAGCATTATTATTATTATTTTTTGCTAATCAAATAATAATGCTTGAAAAGATGGAACAACCAAAACAAACAAAATAAAGAACAAGATGAAAAATCCCAATTTTCAAAAGATATATTTGACAGCAAAAAAGGACAATATCTTCGACTCTTTTTATCCACTCCTGCATCTATTACCGTCCTCCCCTCATTATGTGTATGATCACATGTAAAAAGGAGGTAAATTGCATCTCTACTCATATAAATGAACTCAAAAACCAAAAGAACAGAATGCGAGATCAGTGTGTGTGAGTTCTGTACCATCACGAAACACGGGCAAAGATTGTGCAAGAGAGTGATAAATGAAGAGAGCGAATGAGGGATGGTTTATGTAGTGTTACAGAACAATGCGACTAATTATGTTTTCTTTCAAGCTCAGTGAACCTGAAGACAACAAAAAAAGAACATTCCCCTTAATGGCAGCGGAATAACAATCTTATTATCTGCCGTGACACTGTACCTGTCTCGGAGGAACTGAACCACATGTTATTTTTTTTTTTCATATATAAATCACTGTATGAAGATTTCTCCCATAATGCAGCTCGGGAGTACAGAGTTTTTCAACAGGCGCGTTTTAGTCCTGGGGGAAGCGTGTGCAAACTTTGTTTAAAGGACAAGATGGATGAAAGGCTGCGGTAACAATCAGCTAGTCACAATACTGGCGGCACAGTGGTGTAGTGGTTAGCACTGTCGCCTCACACTTTCAGGGTTGAGGGTTTGATTCCCACCTGTGTGCATGGAGTTTGCATGTTCTCCCCTTGGTGCTTGGTGGGTTTCCTCCGGGTACTCCGGTTTCCTCCCACAGTCCAAAGACATGCAGATTAAGCTAATTGGCGTTCGCAAAGTGTGTGAATGCGTGTGTGACTGTTGACCAGGGGAACTGTGAAATGGAAATAAATACCACGGCCTCCACGGCCTGTAATCAGACTACAGAATTTCCTAGATTGATGGACTGTCACAACACTAGTGCAGTAGTTCTCAAGCAATATCCCTGGTCCACTTTCCAGAAAACACTACCAGCTATTAGCTAGTGGGAATTAGCCGATTCGGACTGGTGGATTTTATTTCTTACTATTTTCCATTTAGTACCAGTAATATTTGCACCTTATATTGAAATATTTTCTCAATTATAACAACAACGACGACAAAAAATGCAATTTGCTCCTGCTCTGGTCCTGGGGACTCAGAGAAGTGCACAGTCTTTGCTTTAGTAACGACTAATCAGGGGATTTATGATTAGCTGACCAACCTAAGGTGAATTTCCCCAAAGCATCATAACTACAAATATCGGTGTAAAAAGGTTCAGCGTGTACCACTTTACCACTTTCCACTTCCTCTAAGAGTCAAAATGATGCGTTCACTACGGCGCTTCTGGGAAATTCCTAACTTCTTTGCGATTTTCTGCTTGGTGAAAGCATATAGTCGGGTCCTTCGTGGATAATAAGTTTATTATTTAAGTAATAAAATCCTGAATTAAGCTGTGAAAAGAATCATAAAGTTAAGACCAAGGTTAGACAGGGAAGCTGGATTCGCTTGTTAACCGGTTCATTAGTCGTCAACTGAAGCTGATCTGAACGCTGAAGTAACAAACTGCTCTCACCCCACGTGTTGAAGAGTCGAGATCTCCTGCAGCGATAGGTCAGGGTCTGTTGGCAGTATTCCGACTGCGACACCAGCGCTCGGAGCTGATCGGGCGAGGCGCCGTAGTCGAAGAGCTCCGTGTGGGGTTTGTCTGATGACGATCCGTGGACTCTGACCGGATCGGTGGCGTTGTGGTAGACCACCGTCCACACTTTGTCTTCTGGAAAATGACAACAAGGCAAGTTACGTCCTGATGTCACCATGTCTGCATATATAGATGTGTTGATTGGAAGGAAATATTGATCGTTGTAGGACCACAGGGGAAAAAATGATTAACTGACCAAAAAAAAAAAAAAAAACTAAAGAAAAAGATGCTGCAGAGACTCAGAGTGGAAGTATCACGATGTTGTGTGACAAAACAAGCAGACGTCACTGCAGTAAGAATTTGGTAAACAGACTGCACACCTTGGGGTGCGCTAATCTTTTTTACGATTTTGGTAAATAATTTTGGCCTAACCTGAGATTGATCTACATTTTAAATGGGAACTTAGTTACTTAATAACTATATACACTAATTGGCTTAATAATAATTAAAGAATAAAATATGACCTTGCGACAGAGTGATGTAAAATGGATTTACTGTTATGTTAATTGAAGTTTAAATTAATTGAACAAAATACAAAAAAATGATTTCTCAAAAAAACATACTGTATATACAGTATTTGTTTATCCCTTTATAGTTGTAGCATTTTAACTGTTGTGAAACAGCTGCAAAACAAGTGAGCACTTGGATAAGAAAATAATAATAAATAAAAACAAAAAACGTCTTCTATATTTTGAATGTTACAAAGTGCTGGCACTGGAGACTCCTTACATTAATGTTAATTAGACATTAAACAAAAAGCATCACCACATCGATGATGAAGTTTTTTCTTTCCCCTTTTATTTAAAATAAAAACATCTCATAATTAGATCTGAAGTATCGCTATGAAGTGGTACGACAACTGTCAGTGAATCCTTCAGATCAGATTTGAGGATGTTTTAGTATTGCTTATTTTGTTTATTCGTATTGTGTGTGTATAGATATATAAAATATATAAAATGTATACTCACTTAAGGAAAAGAAAAACTTGTATAAATATTTTAATCATTTATTTCAATTTATTGCAATACATTATATATTAATAGATGTGACAGTATTATGATAATATAATATTATTAATGTTATATCAATATAACATACATTATACTACTTTACTTTTCCTGGAGTGAGTATACATTTTTTTTGTCTGATATATACAGTATCATTTTCTGTTATAAAAATGTGCATCTTCTTTTCTTAACATGATATTAATCATCTCTATATTAATAATTTCCCAAAAATTACTACAGCTTACTCTACTTAAATCACTTTCCTTATCTTCTGAACTGATTCTTTAAAAACGTTCGATATCAAACACTGATTTCAGACTGGATCTGGAAACCATGATGGCCTTGGAAATTTTTATTTTATTATGTTTATTTTCAAACTATTATTCTGTTATTGCAGGAATGTATCTGCATATCAAAATCCATCACTTAGATTTTTGGGTAGGTGTATTGTAATATCAGCATTCATGTGTCTTTGATCACACAGAAATTTCCATACTTTAGCAGTTGAAGTGTTTAAAAGTAAAAAAAACAAAAAACAAAAAAACACGTGTCATGTAAAATATTTGAATATACATGAATATGTTTTTGATTCAGTTAAAAATTAGTTAAAAAAGAAGAAGAAGAAGAAAAAGAAGCATGCTTGATCTCTGCAAGGTGTTAAATATAAATTACTGACTGCACACAAGAACATTCTCGAATCTAAAACATGCATTATACAACCTTTTTTAAATGATGAATCTACTTTTGATGCTGGAATAAAAGAGGATTAAATCTCTTGTTGGTGCAAAGTAAAGCAGCACCGCGGAATAAAAAGCGTCTCTGTATCAAATATTATGCTTTAAAAGGACACGCGATGAACTGCATAAATCATAACACTCTATGATCCAGAATGTTTTTATTTTTTATTTTTTTATATTTAACATGATGGGAACATCTCACCTGTCATATTGCAGTAGACCTGAATTGGACCCAGAGGGCCGCTCCCATCAGGATCGACAGAGAAATAGCCCGAGGTGCTTCCTGCAAGCCTGTAGGCCTCGCATGAGGCTTCATAGATAGCTGAGGAAAAGGATTAGAAGAAAAAAAAAAAGGAAGAAAAGACAGTTTTGAGAATTGTACAAAGCACTTGAGACTTTAGGTTGAGCACAAAGTCGTTGCTGGAATCTTATATTCGCATCAGATCATTTTGTTACTGACGGGACAAAAAGGTCAGAGTCGCCTGCGTAAATCTACACTGCTCGGGTTTTGTTTTTTTTCCAAAGCAGATGATCCATACACTGAGTAGCTCAGCAATATCTTTTCAGTAATTAAAACGAGATGACCTTCAAAGTGTTTTTCACATGCGCGTTCATGAGAATTTCTCCAAATAAACATGAGCGTGCAAATAGAGGAAGTAAAACAAAGCAAATCGTGTCGAAATGCTGCACAGATACCGGCGGGGAGCTTCTCCGGCACAAACCTGTTATCTCGGCTAAATTGGCAGTGCAGACCAGGCTTTGTAGAGACTTGTCTTACTGGTTCCTTGCAAAAACACGGTTTGCATGTTTACCCGCCTCCTCTAGATCGGAAAAAAAAAAAAAAAAAAAAAGTGCTCGACAAATTGGCTTTCGCAATTGTACGGACACTCGAGGTACCTACAGTTATGGCACGTAGCGCCACTGTATCCCGTCCCTGCGCAGTCACAGTAGAAAGAAGACCACGTCTGAGAGCAGCGGCCGGCGTTTTCACAGAAATTAGGGAGACATCTGAAAAGGAGAAGGACAGACGTCAGAAAGACAACTCGGTGAATTAAAGCCTAAACGGAATACGCGGCGGTAATGAAGTTATAAAGGCTCATCATGCGGGCGACGTCAACTCTAAACCGGGTGGTTATTTACCTGTGAAACACAATCTGCATTTTGATACAATACAGCGGGAGAGAAAAACGGCACCCGTGTTTGTCTGAGTATTACTGCCTCACGATTCGAAAAGCCAATTTAGTGAGACTGAAGGAAGATTGCAGCCTTCAATTAACTCGACTTCTCCTTGAAATTCTTGTTTTTATTTTTATTTTTATCATCACAGGCCGTCTTTGGAGCGCCGAGGCAGAGAACGGCAAGCTGTCTCTTAAATAAAAAGAGAGTACAGGAACACAGGGGACCCTTTTACTTGTTGACATTGTGGATATAATTTTTTTTAAAATAAATAATAAGAAGAATAAAAAACAAACACCCTCAAAAAAATCTGTATTCACAAACAGCATGAAGTCAGACCAAAGAAATAATGGCTAGAAGGATGAAACTGACTGTAATTAAAATATCTTTCTTCAGCTAAAGGACGACTTCACTTCTTTTGCTTGTTTAAATTTTGCAGTATATAACCATCGAGAAAGTAGTTTGTAGAAACCGTTAAAACCGTCGTCCGATCGCATGAATCCGATCAACTCGCGCATTCTCGGTAAAATAATTCGTATCTGTCAAACCTCCATTAAAAGTAACGAGTTTCATCTCTCGCTTCAATTTATTTCATTTGATATAGGAACTAAAATAAGCAATCAAGATCTGACCTCCCAATCATCTCCTGACATGCACTAATTTGCATTCAGAAATCCTGTAGATATGATTTAATGCGTTTGACCCGCTGACACTTCGGCGGAGATTGTACGAAATTTTGAATATGAAAATAAATCTTCTCGTTCAAAAAAAAAAAAAAAAGGGCTCGCGTGGTTAGATGTATGAGCTTCCCCAAGACATTTTGATTAATAGCTCGTTCATCGCTGGCTGCTTAAATTTCACAATTACCAGGCTTTTAGTGCTGCATATATTATTTCGCCAAGCACAGCTTTCTGCCATCGACTCCCGTGAGGGCGCTGCTTTATGAGGCCTCGCTGTACGACGCGACGCGTTCCCGAAGCCATTAGCCGCTATAGCGGGAGTCAACTGTGTGCCAGATAATGTTTCAGGTGATGGTTTAATCAACGCTGTGTTATTTCTAGTCAGGCCCAGGAAAGAAGGTCTTCGGTGGGCTATAAAACGATTCAGTAGTTGCACACCAGTGATAACATGGTCAGTGAAGCTTTAGCGGTCCGGACGATCGCTGGAGATAAAAGTCTTTACACAAAGTTGACGGTCTGCCACTTTCTACATGGAACATGTTTGCTTTGTTTTTCCAATTCAGAATGCTTTCTTTGTTTAATACGACTTTAAAGATTGTTTACAGGAGTGGGATTGACATCAATTTTGGCATCGCTTCAAACAGCCTGAAAATCAAAGCATAGAGAGAGAGAGAGAGATTAATCTCAAAAGCTGGACTTTAATAATAAAATATGTTGGGCTGAGCCGCGTGCGGACGCGGGATAACCTGAGCTGTAATAAATAAATGGATGTGTTCTGGGGTTCACGTTCACATTGGTTATTCATTTATTCATCCATCTCCAGTAAGCACTTTATCCTGGTCAGGGTGTTGGTGGATCACCCGAGAACGCCGCCCACCACATGGGAATACAGTACAGTACAAGCTGGTACAATGCCAGTCCAAACGTGCACCCACATTCGGTACGTCTTTCACATCTAGGCAGCGATTTTAGTGCAGCCAATCCGTCTCCCTACTGCGCAAGAGGCCGAAAGGAGCAGAAACAAAGCAAACTAATAAAACTCTGCATGCACATTCCATACTGTATTTTAAAATACTGTATGTACAAAAAGCTACAAAGTTAACAACAGTGATGATTTACGGTATGTATTTAGGCACTAAAAGATAGATATGCCAATCGAAGCACTATCCATTTTATCCAGGATGAAATTCAATATGGTATCACAGACCGGTAGTTCTCATCTGTGCTCCTTAAGGACCAACTGACCTGCAAAGTCGAGTGTTTTCTTCATCATCATCATCATCATCCAGAACACATCACTCGCTCACTCATTTGCTCACTCACTCACTCATCATCTATACCGCTTTATCCTGTATACAGGATTGGTGGGGGGCGAGGGGAGTCAGGAACCTATCCCAGGAGACTTGGGGCACGATGGGGTGCCAATACATCGCAGGGCACACACACATACACACAGTGTATAATCACACTCTCACTCACACACTACGAGCAATTTGGAAACGCCAATTAGCTTAATCTGCATGTCTTTAGACTGTGGGAGAAAACCGGAGCACGCAGAGGAAACCCCCCAAGCATGAGGAGAACATGCACACAGACCCAAGGCGTGAATCGAAACCTCGACCCACAGGGCTAGGCGTGACCCACAGGGCTAACCACTACGCCAATGTGCCGCCGATATTGTGATTAGCTTATTGTTCCTTTCTTCCATCTTGTCCTTTAAACAAAGGACTAAAACAAGCCTGTTGAAAAACTGGTGCGAGGCGACAGCGCTAACTACACAGCCACCGTGCCGCCCCCCCCAGAACACCTCATTTAACTAATCAGCTAATCATCAACCTTTTCTGAACCACTGTTATGAACCCACTTGTTTCGAGGACAAACAGAAATAGAAATACCTCCCAATTTCTCTCTACGTACAGAAAATCGCAGCTAATCCACTTAAGTTACATTTCGCACATTTAGTGCTTTTAGGTAATGCATAACCATGACGAGATTTAATCTTAAAATCTGATAAGAATCTGATCGATTTGGTTATATGATCTACCTTTTTACAAAAACGTGAAAAAGAAACAGCATTTCTGGTCATACGCTCAATTATTAACACCGTTTCTGTGCGTGCGTGTTTTTTTTGTTTAAGTGCACTATAAATACATTCGACCCAACAATCCGCCGTTTCACACAGAGACGTGTGAAATCCAATCGTAAAGTGTACCTTCCATTATTTTCAGGGTGGCTAAAAGCAGGAGCGCCAGCCACACGAAACCCACTTTAGAAACAGGAAATAAGGTAGCACCTGTAACAACAGTACATTAGCAAAAAAATTCTTTTAGGCGAAAAACATGCTGCCGGTGGATCCCGGGTGTATTACAGCATCGGATATTGGACACAAACGCCAGTGAGCCAAATGAGCAGACGGCTGAGGAGGAACGTTAAGTGTGAGTTAAGCAAATGTCCTCCGGAGCAGCAGACGCGGCTCCTAGGTGCTGTGCCAAAACGAAATAAATAAATAAGTATGATAAAATTACCGCGCCTCCTCTACAAGCCCTGCCGGCCCCATTATACCACGAGGGCCAATGGATTTTATGCCAATATACAAGTGGGTCAACAAAACATTGACTCCTTATCGGACACCGGAGCTGAATTAACACGCGTTTCACCTGAAATCGGCCGAACGACTTGAGCTGGTAACGACTGATAATTACAATCATGTTTGTTTAGAAGGGTTTGTTTGCTTTCAGTGATCCTGCATGGACTTGACCTGATACTGAACGCTGACAGTTTGTGGGTGTAGTTAACTGCAGCATCGCCAAAAAAAACCCAAAGAGGACAGCAAAAAAAGTAACAATACAAATAAATGGTGTTGGGAAATCTCCGTGCCTATAATACAGTAGATGCAGGTTCAGAGAAGGGCTCAGAACTGTTGCTTTAGGCTTCCTACTTGCCTGCCCGTGTTCTTACCTAATTTAATTAGGCGATTATGTTACTTCCTCCCTGTAACTGCCTGTAATGCCTCCTAATGGGCATTAGGATGAGTAAGCTTTGCTATTTCAGGATTAATCATGTGGTTCCTTGTGGTGCACTGAATATAAGGGAGTGCTACGGGAAATTAATATCCAGTGTAATCTTGGACATACAGAAGTACATGGGTGATATACAACATGGCTGCTTAATTCGCTTTAAATCTGATCACGAGGTGTTAAATCACAGATTTACAGTATAGTAATGCACTTGTTCTAATGAGCATTTCTATAATAACAGCTTATTCATAAAGGCTTGGCGTAATACAGTACTGCAGTGCTAAAGTCTTGAGCCCATCCATTTTTTCATGCTTAATTAAATTGAATGATGTAGATTAAATTAAAGAACTGTGAACAAATGTTGCTGTGATGTGCCTAAACATACAAAAAAAAAAAAAAACTGGTTGTTTATGTAACAGCCTCAGCAGCAGCAGCAGCCTCATTTCCCCTCTCGTCTGTTCTAACCACACTGATTATATACAGCGCTGTGCAAAAGTCCTAAACCAGCCCTTATTTCTTCATCTTTTGCCCCCAAAGAGACAGACCTTGGTGAATTTTATAATGTAGTCTTGAGGTGGTCCTCCAGGCCTCCTGAAGACCTATGAATCGTCCAACCATCATCTACCTTTGGCATGACCCAGTGAGAAACAGGTGCAGATGATGACGGATGATCAGGCCGGTGATTAGTATACTGCTGATGCTGAATGCTGAGTGGTTGGAACAGACGAGAGGGGAGATGAGGTTGCTGCTGAGGTTGTTACATAAAAAAAAAACATTAAAAAAAAAAATAGTATCTTTAGGCACTTTGCAGTCTGCCACAGTAAAACATCTGTTCCTGTTCATTTAATGTAATCGACATCATTTAATTAAATGTAATATGAAGAAATAACAGGTGGCTCAAGACTATATGGGACTTTAGATAATGCGTCCAACTCTACATTAATGCACTAGCTCTGAAACCAACACCCCCAAACCCGCCCCCACACACACACACAAAACACACACGAGCAGAAATATTAGAAAGAACAAAGTCTTCTGCTACAGATTGCTTCAAATGATTAAAACGTCTACCCAATCTCTAGCACTCAATGATTTTGGGAAAGTCTCCCATTAAAGCAATATTTCACGTGCTTCCCAATGCACTGACGGCTACTTGGGTTATCCCTTATTTACACTGTGATCATCCTTCGAGTTCCTGCCAAGAGGATTCCTGGAATACATCAAAGATGCACAAGCATGGAGCACTGCTTAGGAACAACAAATCACTCTGTGGATACAAAACACTCAAAACGTCTTGCTCAGTAAAAGGACTGAAAAATTTCAAATGAACTGGACATTCAGACTTTCTGTAATGTTTGAGCTACTTGAAAGAAAAAAAAAAAACAGGGCACAGCACAGCAGGATTTGGCTATTTTGGCACTTAGGCAGATGATACACAGGCTAAGCCTGCTCACAAAGAGAGCACCAAAGGAGATGCGGCCCTGTCTCACAGTTTCCAGCACTTCTGCCTTCTGGCAGGCTCTCAAGCTGGCACAGAACGCTCTGAGACCGTCACCCAGTGCACCGTGACAGCTGGTCATGAATGATTTAGAAGCGCCGTTGATGGAGGGGTCTCATCATGTTCGCAACAAGTTCACTATTAATAAAAACCACTCTCCGCGGACGAGCCGGCAGGGCATGTCTCTGCCTCGAACTATCAATGCATCAGGGAAGGCGGCAGGAGATTTCTCTGGGAATATGGTAATCCGATTTAGCTTCCGTCTCGCGGAGATTTGGATGTCAAATGAGGGTAGTGAAGGACAGTGACTCATCCTAAGGATAGTTAGCGAGAATAATAAGTAGGACTTCCATAGCAATTTACATAACATAAATGATTTTGCCATGTAACAGATGGTGAAACTAAGTTTTTTTTTTTTCCCACCATACAGTTTGTGTGTTAAAATATGACCAGCTAGCAAACTCCTTTATAATGTATTGCATATATGATTATGATAACCATCTGTTCAAACCATTTTCTGGTAGGAATTGAGTGAAATTGCATGTGTCTCTTGGTTTCGTTGTTATCATTATGAATATTATGTCTATGCCTATGAGCTAGAGATGATATAATATTGTATAAATCAACACAGACACAGCAAATCCATTACGAATTGTTAACACTGATTATACAACAGTTAGCTCCAGTCCAGTAGTTTGCTTGGACGAGTGGCTTTCCAAGAGTGCTTATAGTTAGTGGAGTTTTTTCCCCACACTTATACATACAGTACTATACAGTCTCCTTCCCAAACATTCTGCATTGATCAGGGTCAAATTGTTGGCACGCATCAAGCAAAGAAAAAAAAACAAAAAAAAAAACATTAAAATTACCCGAACTGGGTTAAGAACTGTCCGAGGCTAGTGCTGTAACATCAGCTTCATTTAAGAAATGTGGTTGGAAAAAAAATCATGAATGACCATGATCAGAGACCCATCATAATAAAACAAAAACAAAAAGGACAATCAAAATCATAATCGATCTTTGTTTACTCGTAAAAGTACACACAACGTGTGCAACAGAGCATAAAGATTGGACTGTGGATCAATTAAAAAAAAAGGTCATGTGGTCTGATGAGTCCAGATTGACCCTATAGCAGAGCGATGGGCGTAAGACGGGAGGCGCATGAAGCGCCCACCCATTATGCATAGTGTCCACTCTATACGCCCCTGGAGGCAGTGTACTGATCTGGGGTTGCTTCAGTCACTCAGGTCTAGACTCAGCAACATTATGTGGCAATAAAATGAAGTCAGCTGATGACCTGAATGTACTGAATGACCATAAGGAGTTTTTCTTCCCTAATGGTACAGGCATATTCCAGAACCTGTAAAAGATCATTTCCACACATGAACTGGCCACTGCAGTTGGTGCTCATGGTAGTCAACAAAATCTTTGTGTGTGTGTGAGACTTTTATTGTGGCCAGGCATTTTAATTATGCCTTTATTTCTATAAAGAAAGAATACAGTTACGGTATATTAAATATCGTAGTTATGTGATTCATTTCAACCCAATTAAATGCAAAAGACTTTTATCCATCTTTCCTCATTGTATTTGCAATTAAAAGTCAGAAAAAGTAAGTCACGTCAGTTCTGACTCATTTGTTCCCTTCATCCACGACCTGTAGACTGCTGTCATATACACCGCCATGCAGCAGCGGGTTGATTGAGGCCCCCTGACTCCAACAACCGGTAATGAGAGCGACCAGAGAACGTAGCACTGAGCTCGTTAGCAGAGCCACTAACCTGAGCGGCATAGCAAAATGAACGTCTTCTTGTTTATAAATAGGCTTCTAATAGTTAGCCTGGCTTTGCCGGCACTGCTGGAGGCCCGAGCAGCAAATGAGTTGTTGACATGTGGGAAGATATGAAAGAGATGTTTTCTATTCTGTACTGTTTACCAAGGACAAAATGATGTTCCTTTTGGCTGGAACAATAGCAACAAGCAATCACTTGTTTTCCAGAAACAAGAAGAGTTCACAAAGTGTACAGCATGTCAACTGCCCTTAGATGTTTTGTCTTGCTTGTACAGTCACTTGCTTAGACATAGAGTAACATCCAGTGGAAGCTACAGTATTACAGTGATAGTAATTGCTCCACACTTTACCTTATTATCCAATGATTTATGGAATATTTAATACGTTTCTAATTTTTTTTTTTAATCAGATTCTTTTAGGGCTGATTGTGGCACAACGGTGGGAGCGAGTTTTTAAAATTGACAAAATGATGGACACAAATCAAAGTGAACCTCCAATGAACCTTTCTGAATTTTTTATGAAGGTACCAGTTTAATCAACAGGTTAAACCGTATTCAGAAACAGAACAAATGTGACGTCCTACACACTATTATAGAGCCGTGATAATGTACTGAGTCTCATTCTAATTATGCTACTAATAATTTACCAACAGCTTTTACTAGAAAGCCTTATAAAAAAGCAATAATCCAATAGAAGGTAGAATTTTGTTTATAATAACTCTAATAAATAAATCAAATAAATTGGTCAAGCAAGACTACTGTACACCACAGCTAGAAAGTGTCCACCCTGTTTTGTAGCCTCTTTACCCCAAAATCTAAACTATAATATTATTTTCTGGCTTTGAACAACATCAAATTTATGCTTTGTGTGGAGTTCATTTCTTTCCAAATGGATGACAGGACGCTTCAAATACCTCTGGGGTAACAGATGCTTTCAGTATTAATTGGAGTCAGGTGCTGTAATTAATATGATGAAATTGGAGTTGTGTGTGGTGGAGTTGCTTAAGCGTATAAAACCAACTCACAGTCTCATTCCAGACAGCGTCTGCTCTGGTCAAGGAAGTTACACTAATGTGAAACGTGATCACCTGATCGATCTCTTAGTATCGAAGGGAGAACAGTGAGCAACGTACATTGATATATGGTGTATAGGAACACAAGTAACACCATAAACCCAAGAAAGAGCATGGCTATGGTGTTCATGAAGACATGCCATGAAGAAAACCTCTGTTCTTTTGGAGGAAAGAAAGTCCATTAAATTAAATGGGACAAACGATGAGCTATCCACAGTACGTGTGGAAAAACAACAACAACAACAACAACAACAACAACAAAAAGCATGGTGGAGGCTGCATCATGGTTTGGAGTTACTTTGCTTATGATTTATTAGGGCCACAATGTTTAATGGAGAATCTTTAATTGCTAGAGGACGCAATCTATTATAGACACTATACACATAGTCTGGAATTTATGTTTGTTAATAATTTACGCTATTTTTATTTTTTTACTTTTTTATTGTGGTTTAGAACTTTGAGTTGATAAATAAATATTGGCGAACATCCTCTTAATGAGATCTGGGCATTGGTGACTCAGTGCTACTGTAGATTTCTCACCTGCCATACGGAGGTTCAACGCCCAAACCCCAGACAAAATGGGAGGGGCTGCTGTGGCGTCCCCTCGATGGGAACAGCCGAAAGACCAACGACAACATCTTCTTAATGAGATCGTTCGTGCCGTTATTTACTGTTTGCCTAATAAAATACATTTGAATACAAAATGGTAATTTTAATGGTTAAATATCACCATTTAAATCACAACTGCGATATTTGTCAAAATAATCACAATATGATGAATTTTTGATCCGAACGTGCAGCACTAATATCAGCTGCCTGAAGCAGACCACTTCAATTTCATGCATTAAGCCTGGTGTTGCTGCAGACTTTCATTTCAAACGAACTGGAACAAAACCTAATACTTATTTTAGAATAAAAATAGACTCATTAAGCAGGTGGACTCAGGTGGGACTCTAGTTTCATTTCTAGAATATAGGACCTGCAGCCACATCTGCCCTTTTACGGATGAGACTGAAGACCCCTAGATTAACCCTCCTGAGATGCTGGGTCATGACCTGAGGAGGGAGGATCATGCGGTGTTCCTTCAAAGCTGACACAGTGTGAGAAGCCACTGTAGGAAATAATGCCAGGTTTTTAAAATTAGTAATTCCTATAGAAACCCACATTATTTCAGAACGCTCATAAACGTATAAATTTTTTGTATAAATAACTAACTGAGGCTGTCTCTAGATAAATTATTCAGACTGAACAGATTAAGTGAACTATATGCAAATAGATACAAACAGAAAATAGGACACTACGGCTTTTGTCACACTAATGGAAGTTTCTTTTATGCAGGTGAGCAGTTAGACATGTTGGGTAACGGAAACAATTAATTTGTTAAAGAAAATGTCACAAATAAAAATGATTGTGCACTCTGAACTAGAAAAAGCAGTTCAGCATTTAGTACTGTATGTCTCTACTGAAAATATATAATTAATTTTATTAAAATAGGCCACAACTACTTTAGTTTTAAAGCCAAACACTGATGGAGTAATTATAAAGCACTAAACAGACAAGCGTGCCCTGAATTACTCTCCTAATGTAAGGTGTTTGAGTAATATGTAAAACTGCAATATTAAATACATCAGTGATTTTTTTTTCCGCATTTTTACCCCAAATTACTGTTGTTTTGAGAAATGACATTTCATTGCAATGTACGCCCACTTAACCAGGAATGACAATAAAACCCAGCTACAAAAACAATATTTTCAAAGTGAAAAAAAATAAACAAATAAAAACATAATTTTTTTGCTCACCTGACATGAACTTTCACATTTTATTATTATTATTTTTTGATGATTAATTACAAGTCATGTTCAAATCAAATCATGCGCGGAATAACAGAACACAGTTATGAGAGTAAAAACTCACTTTATTTCTCTATGTCGTATGTCATGTTGGCGGTGGTCTTACTTAAAACATTTTAAGACAAGTAATTTTTAGGGGATGAGGAGAATCAACACACCTGTTTCCCCCTCATGTAGTGTTAAATTGGTAAGTACAACATGCTTGTGTATTTAAGATGGATGACCGACTGGAGTAGGTGCGGTGATGACAGTAATTCCTTAGCCTACGCATACTCTATTGCCAGATATTGTTTTCATATTACCAAGGTTGCCACAAAATCCTGGGACCGTTCAAGTCCAACTGGGACTTTTGATGCAGATGCAGAAAAATGGAATGCTGTCAAGAGAGTAAAAACTGTTTATTTCTCTATATAACCCCCTGCTACACTAACGCACTCATCCCAGTGTTTCACTAGTGCGTGGACACCATCAGGGTACAAAGATTTCTTAGTGTACCAAAGCCATCATCGAATGGCCTGCTTCACTTCTGAAACACTGGCCTCCAAGGAATTCCTTTAATGGTCCGAATATGTGCAAATGGCTTGGAGCGAGGTCAGATGCATCTCTTCCTCAAATTAGCAACATGTTGTTATTCGTCGATTTTAAAGGATCATGTGTTCCCTTTCAAAAGCTACACTCGATGCTGCGCGAAAGCGCTATGGGAAACGTCAATATGGCCCCTCCCCCTCCTGGCGACCTCCATGAGTTAACTCTTTTATGGAATAAGCCGTATTTATCCCGTGTTTTTTGTGCTATTAACATCGATTTCTTCCAATGTCATTGATGAAAGCGCGGTCCTTTATGATGATGTCCCAGATCAAAGAGACGCTTGCGGGCTATCTCTCTCCTGGG
>JAOVVA010000051.1:6428867-6455564 GCA_028565275.1 Leiocassis micropogon
CGGGGACCTGGAGCCTATCCCAGGAGACTTAGGGCACGAGGCAGGGTACACCCTGGACAGGGTGCCAATCCATTGCATGGTACAGACACATACACTCACACATTCATTCACACACTATGAGCAATTTGGGAACACCAGTTAACCTAACCTACATGTCTTTGGACTGTGGTAGGAAACCAGAGTACCCGGAGGAAACCCACCAAGCCAGGGGAGAACATGCAAACTCCATGCACACAGAGACCGGAATCGAGCATGGCCAGGAATCGAACCCGGACCCTGGAGGTGCAAGGCGACAGTGCTAACCACTACACCAACGTGCCGCCCCAGTTTACTGCTACATACTGTAATTGATAATCAATGTTATTCGTTTCACCTGGCGGTGGTGTTAGCATTGTGTGTAATCACACAGTGATTGGTGCAGGATCTAGGTGGCTTGGATGCCTGCAAGACATTAGGGTAGAGTAATTTTTAATGGGACAGCCAGATTTTAAGAACTGGTATCTTTCAAACACAAGGCACTTACTGATTTAATAATTTTAATGTTAAGTGCAGACTGTACTGTATATTCCATTTTTATGTACCGTCTATTATGCTTCCCGTTCACTGTAACTTCACGAGGAACACTTTTTTTTTTTTTGGTACCGAGGACACCGAGCCAAACTCGACATATTGGAGTGGGCTGAGCTTGCACACAATGCACAATACTAAGGTTGTCAGTTGCCAGATTTTTTACACAATAAACTCGTCATCGCGTGTCAGACAGAGAGTGTCGGGAAAAAGGTGTGGAGTTTGCCGCTCCGCAACCATATGTGGAGAATTTAAGTAAGATTTAATTGGATTCGTCCGCGAGCGGTACTGACGAGCTGCACACACCAGGGGCCGAAGAGGAAAAAAAAAAAAAAACATATACTGTATAATGCTTTCAAATAAGAGTAAGATTTGTCAGGTTTTTACGTGTGTTATTAGTACAAACACCATAATATCATATTTACTTACGAAACAATACAATAACACACATTTTAAAATACTGACAAGCTTCCAAGCTGTTATATATTTATTTGCATTCATTTTAAATTAGGAATAATGGGTAGAGGAGGAATGCGGCTGAAATGAGGGGGGAAAAATACAATTTTAAACGTAATTTACTCAGTCACAGCCTAAAATGTGCTCCATTTGTGAAATGTGTCTCTGATGTTTATGACAGAGAGGCCAATTTAACCGAGGCCGGTGTTTGAAATGAATAAATGAATAAACATTCCCTGGTATAACAAGCTGGAGGGGAAAAAAAAAAAAACCCACAGAGACACTAGAGACCAAAAACAAGACGATTACCTTGCTCTCCCATTTCTACAGCCTTTTAAATTATTATCCGTATTATTTTAAGGAAGCTGACAGAAGGTTCATGAGTGGCTCAGAAGAAAAGCAGTCGGCCTGTCATTCACAAGTTCGAGGGGTGATGATACTGTGTCTGGGAGTCCAAGGGAGCTACAGTAAACTGACCGTGGGGGGGGGGGGGGGGTGGGGGTGGGGCGTTGAGTTTACAGCCTCTCGCCTATCAATCACAGTGACAACAGTGAATGATAGGCGTCTGTCAGCTCTAGCAGACGTACTGTAAGTGGGCAAATATTGTCCATGTGTGTTACACCACCCACGGATGCTGCACAAGCAAGCAGAAGCTGCAGTCGGCTGGCTCCATGTGCACGATAGCCTTTGACCTCCGCGGATGGCAAATGTCGTGAAACAGAGGTGAGCTGTTTCATAAGTTACAATTGATCATGAAAATTTGTTCATTGTGATAATAACTTTATTATTGTTATTATTATTATTATTATTATTATTATTATTATTATTATTATTGTCCACCAGCCTTGGAGAACTGCTGTTTGACTGAGAATGAAAAATTTCCCAACTCATTATTACTGATATATCTGTACATTAGTTATGTTCATTATATTGTGTGACCAATGTACTGTGTACTCGAAGCTCGTTAAGAAAAGTGCCTTCAGTAACCGTTTCTCAGTGATGCCTATAGCAATCTGCAGTAAATTCAGGAGAAAAAAACAAAACATGTAATTATTTTCAAAGTAGTAATACTTTGATATCTCTTCTATATTAAGAAACTGTAAATACAGATACTTTTGTTCCGTTTCTTATTTGCAACATATACAGAAAGTGCCACATGTTCCCCCTTACGCGCTCTGCGTTTTATTCACACCCGCTGTATGGTGTTTCTTCACATTTTGCTTAACATATTCAGAGTGACATATTTGCTCAACATATTCCTAGTGGTTCCTGACTTTTCACACACCCTGCGCATTTCACTAAACCTACACAAAAACGTTTCTATTTTCTTTCCAACCCTGCCTTGGCATCTGCCTGCAAAGGGCGCATCAGGTAATAAGCCAGTTTACGAATAATATAAATGTAGCCGGGCTGCCTAGTAATGTCTGCAACCTTTCTAAGTCTAATTTTCTCATGGAACAAATGTCACCTTGATTATATAGGTACATGAAAAGAACAACAACAAAAAAACGAATCAGGTAAGTTTGTAATCAGAAACTGAATGTGAAAAAGTTTGGAGTGCTCTTATGCACTGACAGTGTATATGCTTAGCACACCAAGTATAAAGGTAGGTGGGGCATCTTTGGTAGAATTGGAAAATAATCATTTAATGCACTTAAAGGCCAAACAGACCTTTTGAATGCAAGTCAAACCAGGACTTTTTGTGCAGAATAACAGATTACAGTTTTTAGAGTAAAAACTACCTTTATTTCTCTATATAGTCCCCTGTCACTTATCCCAGTGTTTTACTAGTCCTTGGATACCATCAAGGTAGAAAGTTTTCTTAGCATGACAGAACCATGATCTGCTTCATGTCAGAAACGCTGGCCTCCCAGGAATTCCTTTAGTGGCTCAAACACGTAGAAATGGCTTAAAGTGAGGTCAGGACTGTAAAGAGGATGTGGTATTAACTCCTGTAAGTTCCTGTAATGTGCAAGTGGTGTTGGTGAATGATTGTGTGTGCAGCTCCCACAGACCTATGCGTCTCTTCTGCAAGTTGGTGAAAAGTTATCTGTCGCTTTTTAAGAATCAGGTGTTCCACCGCAGTGGGCTTTGGTATCGTCTTTCACGGACGTACGGACTTCTTAAAAACGTTTGCACCATTCAAATGTTTTACTGCGGCTAGGAGTCTCATCACGTACTGAGCTTGAAGTCTTCTGTAAATGTCAGTGGGTTTTATGCCATCATTCATGAGATATTTTATCCCTAAATTCCTGGCTTAACTTGAATTCCCCTGGTGTGTGTGTGTTTGTGTGTGTATACATAGAGTAAGCCAAAAAAATGTATACACACTTCATGGAAAAGAAAAATAGTATGATGCATATTATATTAATTTAATATTAATAATAATATCATTATATTATTAGTATCATAATATTATCATATACAGTATATCAATATATAACTTATAGCAATACATTCAGTATTAAAATATATTTTTATGTCTTCCATTTCCTGAAGTGTTTATATGTAGAATAAGCCAAAAATGTATATACACACACATGCACCCCTGTCTGGCCTCCTGGTAAAATGTCAAATATACACTTGCTGCCCCCTGTACTCACAGGCAGACATGACAGAATATACTAAAGGAGCATAAAAATACTTCAAACCTAGGTTAGTTACATTAAAGCAACTTTAAAAAACTTGTATATTTTATTTTAATTATAACTTTATTGTTTATTGCGTAATAATGTAAGTTATACAGTATATTGATATACAGTAGCCTATGATAATATTAATATAACAATATTATTTTTAGTTTCCTGAATATATACTATATATATATATATATATATATATATATATATATATATACACTGTATGTACTATATAGTGTCTGTAACTGTCTAAATTTGACCATATTCCCAGGCTGCCACCAACATGTTGTTGTTAACACTGCTTTCAAAACACAGAGGAAACACTAAGTCTACACTGCCTATGTCACTCCTTCCATCACGTACTTATATCCTCTCCTCTGTGATATTGTGATATGCCCATGTATGATGAAATATCTTCCTTTTCCAGAATTAACTCTCTTCTTCCACACTGGGGAATACAAACACAACAATACATCCTCCAAGTTACCTTTGCCCCTGGGCACAGGCGACGACATACCAGGCTCAGATGCCGCGTCCGGGTAAACAGCTTCCCCTGAACGCTTCATTATCCCCCTTCCCGTCTTTTCCACCTAGACCGGTTTCGTCAGTCGTTTACGTCCGATCCTCTGGGTCACGCGTCACTTTGTCACCGCTGTTAAAGCTTTTTATGTCGCTGAAGACTTGAATGAGGTGAACGTGCCCCATGAGGAGAGAAGGTAGGTCAATTAAGGTAATTTGGTGCAATTGGGGAGGAGGAGGAGGAGGAGGATTTTGTGGAGGAGGATGTTTGCGTCAAAGATCAAAGCGTGTACCGTAGGAAGAGTACAACGGAAAAAAAAACAGGCCGAATCAATCGAATCAAAATAACCGACTAAACTGTAGTGTGTTATATCGCATCGGATCGTAACACCTCATTGATCGGATTCGACCTCATTGCCAGAAGTAAATGTTACAATTACTGACCCTTCTATATTAGGCCACAAATAATCATGTTTGGTGAGAAAGCGACAGCAATCTGCTCATAACCCAGGCAGCTGTGAGTAAACAAAATGCAAATGATTTTGTGGAGAGCCGCTCTGTTTAATATGCTCCTGTGGGCTTTCTAATGGCTCCCTTTACTTCCTCAACATGTTTTTTCAGCAAAAGCTGCGAGTTCATCCAGATAATAGCACTCTCCGAGCGACAGATGTGACTAAAATAGCTTGAAATCGGTGCGACGCTCATACTTCTTAAAAACAATTTGCAGCTAGTTTTTAAAAATCATTACTTCAAGAAAGCAGGGGGAAAAAAAAGCTTTAATCTCTGCTAGAATTAACGCTACTTCGTCTCCTTTTCTTCTGTTATTGAACTAAATAGATTCCGAATTAAACAGATTGTAAGAATAAAGGGTTAAATGAGCTGCTATTAGTCGCTGGAGAGAAAGGCTCGAGCGTGTGTCAGAAATAGAGAGTTAACAGCAGAGCTCAGACAGCGTCCCCAAGGGACTAAACTGTCTCTATCTCCCTCTCTCTCTTTCTCTGTGTGTCTGTCTACCTGTCTCCAGGCTTCTCCATCTTCTCTCTCATTGTCTTCATTAAATATTTCTCCCCTTTTTCATCTCTGACTATAATTTAAATTGAAACAAATGTAAATTATAACAGCTATTTTTTTTCTTCTTTTTTAACTACAGAGAAATATACTGCAGTACAATACAAGGCTTTGCATAACACAAAGCTGCACATTGTCACAACTATTCATAGGAAGTAAAAAAAAAAAAAAAACAGTAGGCATTGTAGTAGTAATGGATGTCTAAGTGTGTGTGTGGTTTTTTTTTTTTCTTCTTTTTTTTGTGTGTATTTACTTAATGCGTAACCAGGCCAATGTTTTCTCTCTCTCTATTTATCCACCTTCCCTTTCCCTCATTTTCTCATGTTTTTGTCTCACATTCCCAATGGTTATTGCACTCCTGACCCTGAGAACCATCAGAGTGCAGGTTTTTTTCACTGCTGAAAAAAAAAAAAGACAAAATATCTAAAAGGACGCGGGTGATGACTCCGTCACACGGCATTGGCATTGTGGGAAAATTAATGCCTGAGGTGATTTTTCTCAAAGCTATTTCGCACGTTTGAGCAAAACCCGAACACATTAAATTGCTAGTCATTTTTCATATTTGTGCCTCCGTTGACAACCAGAAAAATTAAAAAGATGAGGTACTTGATTGTGTGTTACAGAAAAAAAATCACCAAAGTAAATGAAACCTGTCGGCACATCATGTTTACACACTGCTTGATTTTTTCAGGCTTTTTAAAAAAAAAAAAAGAAATTCACATAGACTTGTTATTCTCATGCATGTCCTAATGACTAAAACTGACACATGGTATTATACCTTATACCAACTTCATTAGTCTATGCATTATACTGTACAGTGTATGGCCACTTGTAAATTATAACACCGATCAGCTACAACACTAACACCGCCACCAGGTGAACTGAATTATCCAGGTTTGCCTGAGGTATAAATGAGAGATTTATTATGTACAGTATAAAACCTTTTTATCATGTATCAGAAGGAAAAGGAATAGCTGGTCACTGACCATGAAGGATGTTTGTGTAATATGTGTCTATGTGTCTGCTGCGTATCCCTGTCCTGTGCTCTAAGGTTGTCTAAGGTCCCGAACATGACGACAGAAAGATCTGCAAAAATGTCCTATGTACAGTTTGCATAACACTTACAGTACACAAGACAAAGCTGTGAAGCTGCTGACCTCGACCAAGTGGTTCACAGAGGGGAAAAAAAAATTTGAAAAGAGCTCTCAAAAATGTATCATTCATGTCTCCTAGTCAACTATGAGGTCTGTGTGAAACCAAAATGAGACTACAGTGTATTTCTCCTGTAACTCATTTTTTTTCTCTAGAAAAAAAAGATGCACAAAATCTCAAACTAGCCTCATTTTAAGTTTCAAAAGAGGTCTCTACAACCTCTAAAACAATACTTAAACATTTTTCCACTTTTGTATCACTTTTAAATCTCATGCAGAGAAATCAGAGAGCTCTCTATACAGTATGGACTCAATCCATTCTCATCCCAAAAACTCAGAAAGAGCTCACTGAATTCTCAAGAATTTTTTTTTTCTCAGCGATATCTGACTTTATTATGCACATAATATTTTAATGATTAATTTTGTATTGTATTGTTGTAGGATGACTGAACAGATTGACTGTAGACTGCACCCTTCTGGTATTAACCAAATTATATTTTTCATAAATAACATGCAGATTAGGCTAATTTGAGTTCCCAAAAAATAGGAAATGTGAACACATAAGCAGAGACTCAAATACATGGGTCTCATTTTAATGGATTTTTTATGCGTGCCCAGAACAAAAATGTAACTTCCAAGACATTTGGCTCTTCTGTTCAACATGTACGCTATACATTGACAGTTGGTGTTTACTTTTACAATTAATCCCCTTTCAAGCCTGTTAGGGAAATGTGATACAAACACAGTACCAGGCATTGAGGATAAATCCATGAACATCAACTTGCCCAAAATGCTTTCAAGTGTAACTACTATCCTTTTAACAGGAACTTCTAGTAAGCTCACAATATGAAAACATGTCCCACCAGTCAGAGTGTCCTGTAGAAGATTTATGTCAGCAACTAAGAATTCATTCACAAATGCAAGTTTAATGTCATTTTGACAACACAGTGAATCAATCTGCCCATATTTGATCTGCACCCCATCATTAAACAACGCTGTATAATTGTTCCATCGTTTGGCTTTGAAGTGTAAACCATTTTCTCAATTTGAGCTCTGTTATAAGCCTTAACAACATTACTATGCAATCTATGACCAAGAAACTGTTCCACAAGACACATATCATTAGCCTAATTACCTAATTAATTTTTTTGTGTGTGTACCACCACATACACACTAATTTTATATATCACACCTTTCTCCAAAGGAGAAAAAAAAGGAGCCATTAATAACAGCGAGGTTATCTCCATTCCATCTCAAGGATGACTCCTATGGCTAAACGTCTTGTCTCACCTAGTTTCTCCCAGTGAATTTTAGGAGAAACAGACCAGAAATGTACGAAACTAAATAGAAACTAAACTGAGGTTAAAATGAGAACTACAACTTAGTTTCCAGAGTTATAGAAGAGCAAGCTTTGAGCAGGAAAATCTTCCTCTCGAATTCAAGTGTTAGTCTGTGTCCTTTGTCCTACAAAATCATAAACCTGCACTTACGTTCATGAGACGCTCCAGCTCTCAATATAGTTAGCACTGTCTGGTTTTATAGTATACGATTGTGAAAGCCTAATTATTTAAATTCGCGCTATCTGGAGTTACCCAGAAAAGGACGGGTTCCTTTTTGAGTCTGATTCCCCTCAAGGCTTCTTCATGTTGTCTTTGGAAGCTTTTCCGCCTCTGGCTGGCTCATTAGAAATCTAAATATAAATCTACATCCAGCGTTTCGGTAAAGCTGCTTTGTGACAGCGTCTATGCTTCAAAGCGTAATACAAAGGAACGGAATTGAATTGTAATAATAAATGTAAAAATACACGCTCAGGCAGATGCCACTCAAAACCGGTGTTATTGTATATAGTGCGCATCCTGAGCCACGTCCTGAGCCGCGTCCTGAGAAACAGGTACTATAAGCATGTGTTCCTGGAAGTTTTATAATGGATAGGACAAAGAAGCGGACTTAGGATGTTTATTGAAAGGGGAGGAAAACCTCTGGTGTGCCGAATATAAATAATAATAATAATAAAACTTTCCTTAAAGCTGTTGAATTGTAGCTGGTCTGAGACAAGGCTCTTGTTCCAAATCCTAATAAGTGCTTCTCTATTTATTTCAAAGATTCCTGCAGCATTCTGGTAAACACCGAAATGAAGAAACAGGTTCAGGATGTCCCGAATGTGCACATCTGTAGGGTTAGTGACTTGGTTGCCACTTAAAGTGAGTTTTAGAAACTTTGTTTATGCTACATAGTTGCTGCTTGTCATGTGCCATTACCATCCATCCATCCATCTAGGAACCTTTGTAGTCCAACTACAGTAGGGACGGTGGATGGCCAATGGTGAAAACCACTGTACTGTATTTATTTCCATTTTACAAACATGGTAGGACCTCCGGTCAACATTCACATGCCCACACACACACTACAAGCAATTTGGAAGCACCTGTTAGCCTAATCTGCACTTCTTTGGACTGTGGGAGGAAATCAAAGTACCCGGAGAAAACCCACCAAGCACAGGGAGAACATGCAAACTCCATGCACTCAGACCTGAGGCGCGAATAGAACAGAGCTACTGAGCCACCGTGCTGTAGATGTAGATTTTTCCAGTCGCTAATCGTGAAATTATAAAAAACACCAACAATACCGTTTTTTCTTACAGTTTTTGCAGATAAACCTGGATTAGCCAGTTACAGTAACTTGCCATATTTTGATTTGGCACAGGTTTAAACCCAGGTGACCTTCCTGACGCAACCCTGCCCAAAACTTCCAGGCTTTAGACCGGCACTAGAAGTGCTCTGACTTTTGAAGCACTTCAGTGGCTGGGGTTGATTTTCAGCATTACTACCAACAAGATAAAATACCTACAGTACAAAAAGCTAGCTAATTACCAAGAAGCTAGTAAAAGGATTGAGATATAAGCAATAAGTTAATGTCTCCTGAGAAAAATATAAAGATCATATATTAAATTAAGGAACTAAAAGTCTCTTCTAGAATGTTCTTCATTGAAATAACCGTCTCTTATTCTTTTTCCCTTCAATCTTTTATATTAGCAGCATTTCTTTCCCAGCAACCAGTCTGAAGTAAAATATATTTAGAATGCAAACCTACTATGTTTTCCCCAGTGGCCTGATGTATGATGGAGCTCGCCAAGAGGCCAGAGAGCAGCCGAATGGAATTGGATATCTAGGTCTATAAAAACACTGCGGGTCACGAACTTCTTCACAACCACCGGAGAAACCTCGAGGAAATTCAGCTGCAGGCCAAGCGCATTCTGTACGATATTGGTTAAGAATTTTCTTATTCTTAACCCCGAATGAGTCTCAGGCATCATTAGACTTGATGGGAGCGGAATGGGCCAGGAGGCTCCTGCTTCGAGCAAAGCAATCCAACAAAACGATGGGTCTTTCATATCGATTACCTGTGCGCTGCTTAAGCCTCTGTGTAATGAGAGAATAGAGAGATAGAGGAAAGATGGTGTGATAGGGTGGGGGAATGATTTAAAGGCGTATAGTAAATGGAAGATAATTGTTGCCCTGAAGCGGCAAATGAATCCAACGGGAAGTTCAAACTATAAGGGGCTGAAAGCAGGTCAAACGTATTTAAAAGTAATTTTCTTCCATTTTAGGGCAATTTCCTTTATTACTATTGTTTTATTTGTTTTTGTTTTTTGTAGGGTGTCTGTGTACTGTATATTTGGCAGGGATTGCCATGTTTGAAGCAAAGCATAAAAAAAGACATTTAGTTTGATTGACATCACAGAAAATGAGATAAATATTGCTGCACACAAGGTTTGAACAACAGCCAGACTTTGAATTTCTGCTGTGATGCTTCACGTAAATGCAAAGAGGGTTTGTCTTAGATATTTGAGCAAGGAATATTTAATGTACCACATAGAGGATTTACACAAGCAATTTCTATTTCTGCCAGAAAAGATGGGAAGTTACTTTAAAGGTCCCTTATTTTACTCTACTGTACCATTTAGTTAACATAGGTCTCACAGGGGCGGCACGGTGCCATAGTGGTTAGAACTGCTGCCTTGCACCACCAGGGTCCAGGTTCGGTTCTCGCCTTGGGGTTTGTGTGCAAGGAGATTTCCATGCTTGGTGGGTTTCCTCTGGGTATTCTGTTTTCCTTCTACAGTCCTAAATAAAGCAGATTAGGCTAACTGCCGTTCCCAAATTACCCAGTGTATGAATGAGTGTGTGAGCCTTGCAATGGATTGGGCACCCCAACCAAGGTGTACCCCCATGCACTCCAGTCTCCTGGGATAGGCTCCAGGCTCCCCATGACTCTGTATACAGGACAAAGCGGCAAAGACAATGAGTGCGTGAGTGAGGTCTCAAAAGGGATACATCTCAAAAACCCCCTTTTTTCTTTGCATTACAAAGCATTTCATGTTCCATTCACACACTAAATTCCCAAAAAGTTCATTTTGCATGTGTTAAAGCATCCCAAATAGAGAATAATAAAAAAAAAAGAATAATCTTTATACAAAGATTACTTTATTAAAAAGCACAACCGGCTCCTGGATTTTAAATGCCACTGCTCTGACATCTACCACCCTTGGTCAATCAGCAGTTGAGATCGAGTTCCTCACATCTTTGCTCAGCTCCCTGGAGCTTGTCACAATCTACAGTACTGAACATCATCTAATATCTCTCTCTCTCTCTCTCTCTCTCTCTCTCTCTATCTCTCTCTCTCTCTCACATGCAGGGACATCAACAGTGACTGACATGAATGTCTCGATGTAGTTCAAAATCCCATGGCAGCTTGTAAGAAGAAAGCAGTGACCTGAAGGAGCGACCAGCCAAGCCTCTGAACTCAGCATTTTTCCAGCGAGGTAATCCCCGTTCGAGTGACAGCCGTACAAGACGTGAGGCCAATGAACGCGTCGAGTGAAATGTGTCGCTGTCAGCTGCCAGTGGTGAGGAAAACTCGAACACACTCGATTTGTCTCAACAGCTATTTCTGCTTTTGAAATATAGGCTTGTTGCCTTGGATGACTTCAGATGATATCATTACACCTGCCTGTCTCAATTTGGGCTTAACTTTATCGCAGCGGAGTAGCTTAGCACAGCGGGATATAAACGCTAGCTATGTGATTGGAGGATTGAGTCGGCGTTGGGACAGTATCCGATGACCGGGAATCCTTTGCGTCACTGGCCACTAATAAGAGAGAATGGACAATTAAACCTTAATAGACCCCAAACACGGACAGCATCTGGTCCAACTGAGTCCCAGCAGTACTGCTGTAGAGTTCACTGTTAGAAAAAACTCACAGTACAATAAAGAAGAAATGTTTCACGAGTTTATTAGGAACGCCCTGGTAATGCTGTTTAGGGCTTACTCCTGAATTCTTCAGTGCATTGATTCCACTAGGTATTAGGAACAATCCTCTGATCCACGTTGGCATCACATTGCACTGCATTGCATAATTGCGTGAATCTTGCTTTGTACGACATCCTGAAGGTGCTCAGAATTGATTCAGGTGCATGCTGTGAGTTATGTTAGCAGTGGTGTTTACTAAAAACCTCATTTTGAAGGGATGAAGAAAATATAAAAGAAAACAGCACATTTGTTTTCCCCCTCATGTAGTGTTAAATTGGTAAAAGTACAACATGCTTGTGCATTTAAGATGGATGTCAGACTGGAGTAGGAGCGGTGATGACAGTAATTTGTTCCGTAGCCTAAGCATAATCTACTGTCAGATATTGTTAATAATGTTGCCATACAATACGAGGGCTGTTCGTGTCAAACCGGGACTTTTGGTTTTTCAGAATAACAGAACACAGTTATTTGTCTATATAAATCCCCTGCTACACTAATGCAGACTAAGAAACCTTTTTCTACCTTGATGGTATCCAAGCACTAGTGAAACACTGGTGTTTCACTAGTGCTTGGATACCATCAAGGTAGAAAGGTTTCTCAGTCTGCCGGAGCCATGGTCGAACTGCCTTCTTCACATCTGAAACCCTGGCCTCCCAGGAACTCCTTCATTGACTCAAACATGCGGAAATGAACTGGAGCGAGGTCAGGACTATACGGGGGGATGAGTTCCTGTAATGTGCAAGTGGTGTTGGTGAATGATTGTGTGTCCAGTTAGCTTAGACCGATGCAAGTAGTGTATCTGTCACTTTTAAAGGATCAGGTGTTCCATTTGCTAAATGTTCACAGGAACGATTTTGAAATCTTCTCCTAAAGTCCTCATCACAAATCCTGGTTTGACATGAACGCCCCTTGTATGTCTATGAATGCTTAAAAAACAAATCGAGTAATGTGAATAATAGCGGAAAATAGCACCTTATGAAAAAATTGATATATGAAGTGATTTGATATGTTCTTATTACAAAATAAATGTAATGAAATGGAATATTTTCTGCGTCTGAATCGTCTCTTGTAATGCTTATAATGTGAAGCTTGTATCATCTCGTGCCTACTGCCAGTGCCAGTCTATAGCTCCGATTATGTTTGTCAAAATCTGACAGCAGGAAAATCCATCATTATTGCTGCCGTATTGCATCCTGAGTGATATGAATGTCATTATTTGTCTCAAAGTTGGCTGGGAAATGTCAAACTGCAGTGTGTACAGGGATTGCGCCAGTTCTTAAAAGCCATGTTCCCAGGGCTGTAATTAACAAATCTTCAAATCAACCAATCTCAGTCGTCGTCTACGTCATATCATTCTAACCATTCTATAGATGTTATTTTATTATTACTTTTTATAATATAATTTTATTTAGCATTTCAACTGTGCCATCTGTTTGCACCATGTTGTGAGCTCAATAGTCTGTCAATTATCCTGACGTGATGGACAATACCCGAGAAGCTCCTTATAATCAACACTTTTCCACCTCTAGGGGATAGCGCTAAACATCATGCCTGAATAAAAGACATGCACGAACCTGTTTGATAAATAAGAACGAAAAAAAAAAAGGTCAGTAGATCATCCGAACGTAACCATGTTGGAAACATGATACGTCGAGCTGTTTTTTTTTTTTTTTTTCCCTGTTCTTTTCATCTTAAGCCTCGTAAGCCTTCACTTACACCCACAAATATCAAACCATAATGAAAACGCAGCACGGTGACTATTACTTAATGACACAAATGGATCCGTTCTCTGTAGAGATGAGAGCAGAGCTTAAATAAACAGATACGAGGCAGCTGCCTGAACTTACTATAGAGAAAAAAAAAAGAAGGTTTGTTTAGCTCCTGGAAGAATGTGCAATGAACCTGGGAAAAAAAAAAAAGTGTATATGTTTCATCACATTGTTGATTGAAGAATCAGACGGTGAGGAATCAGGGGTGTAATTTCTCCTCCTGTTGTTTGGGATGGTCTTTCCAATTCTTTTTGTTCGTACTCTTTATAGGAGTGTGATGACTAAAAGAAAAAAAAATGAATGGACCTGCTCGAAACCATTTCTTAGCACACATACACACACACACACCGCAAAAATACATCAGCAGTGGAAAGTCTGATTTCTTTGTAAGGTGGTGCATGACACACGATTTGAATAATGTGCTTCGTACACCACGTAGTCCCTGATATGCACAAGAAACTTATTACGCATATTGAATAAATGCAATAAAAATCATGTGGTGTGAGGATTTTTCTGCTAGGCATTCTGGAAAGATGACAGCACGTCAGAATGTATTTTACTATTATTATTCATCAATGAAATCTCTTCCAGAATTTTTTAATTAAGAAGATTTGATTTTAAGCATTTTTTTTTTCTTTTTTACGGAAGCAAATGAAAATGAACCAAATAACACAATGGTTTTTATTTTGCGATCAACACGTGACTCCAGGTTTATTTCAGAAAGAGAGAAAACCTTCTAAACGCAAACACTGCACATTCCTTTTCTATCGTCGCCAAAGTGATCAATTAACTCTACACATAACCTACATGCAATATTTCCCCAATCCTAAGTGGTCTCTTTTTTAGACTGTAATATCTTTAAATATCATTATACCTTTTTATATAACGGAGGCATCGCAAATTCAACACAATTGCCTCGCAACAATATGGAAGAATGAATCTCTGGGTAGACAATCTCCTCCATCATAATATGTATATTACGAGCGTGAAGGCTTAGCCTCCAGAACGAGACTTTTATATTTCATCATCGCATCCTGCTTGGAAGTCTAATGTTCCTTAAAAATGATTTTAGCTCAGAAAAGCGCCGGGTCTTGAAATTGAAACAGAGTTTCATCATCTACGCTAAGCTGTTATACTGTAGCTACAAGTACACGTGCCGTGGCAAAAAATCTGATCAAGCTGCCTGCCATGCAGGATCAGATTTTAGCCTATCGTTCCACTGGAAGTGGGAAGAAAGAAAAAAAAAAAAAAACCTCCATGGAGGACATAAAAGTCAGAAAAACTGTATCAGAAACAACAGGACACAGTGGCTGAGTGCTCGGGAGGCCGCTTCCAGGGATCATTGATCGGATAGTGAAGTGATAGCTGTGATCGGGTGGCGGAGGAAGGATGCTAATGTGTGCCGTAGAGAGGAGAAAAAGGGGCTGAGGAATGTCAGTCATCTCACGTTTAAATGCAGGCCTGCACAAACTGCCAGCCAGCCATCTATGACAGGTCTGTTGGAGTAAGAGCTCCTGAGACTGACAGTTAATCAGCAATAACAGGACATCCACTGAACAAAGCCAAGTCTGCCTTTGGAACAGAGGGAAGAGATGCTATTTTAATTTTAATTGGCAAATATAATAATAATAATAATTAAAAATATTTATAATAATAATAATAATAATAATAATAATAATACATGGTGTCAGGTGTAGGAACAATTGTCAATCATTGGGTCGTACCCCAGTCTATAATGGACTGACTGGCTTTTAAGATGACATCACTGATTCTGCTCATCTCTTAAATATCCAATACATCCTTTTAGAGGGAAAAAAAAATTGAAATCTGTATGTCTTGGCCTTGCAATTTTAGCACAAAACTTCTTATGGAAGCAAAAGCAAAGCATGGATCATGTTTATCCTGGAGTTCTGGATCCTCTGTCGCTGAAAATGCCTTACAACATAAGTGCTGTATTGATTTTGTCCCGTTTATTATTTCACGTTTTTGAAAAATCATGATAAAGGATTCAATCGTCCAGAACTAATGGTCAAAAAAAAAAAAAAACATAGATAAATAAATGGAACAAGCCAAGCATTTTTACTATTTTAGGCTTAAGTAGAGTAAGGGAGAATGTAATATTATCAGCATTGCAGTTGGAAACTAACTGCTCGCCGGCAGCGGCAACAAAAAAAAAAACGCAGCTAGACGACGGATTTTTTTAGTGATTTTGCTGTAAACAGGAACAAACCGCTAACATATTTTTTTCACTATAATTCTTTTACAATAGGCAAATGTCTGATGTCTAGAGAAAACAGCACATTTAATCACTTTCTGATTATCACTATCATTAATGTTACCATTGAGGCAGTTTAGGTCAAAATTATGCTCATTTCCATCCAAAACCTAAAGTGGTATTACACGGAGCATTTGAGTCAAACCGGGACGTTTGCTTGTGTAAGAATAACAGAATACAGCAAACATGTGGAAGTGGCTTGGGGTGAGGTCAGGGCTGTACAGGGGATGTGGCAGTAACTCCCAGCCGAGTTCCTGTAATGAAACATTGTGCACAGTTTCCACAGACAGATGCGTCTCTACCGTAAGTTGGCAGAAGTTCACGGGAGCGGCTGCTGTGGGATCCGAGCTGACCCGGTCGGGATCGTCATTCACGACGCACTACCTTATTTAAAACGATTCAAATGCTCTACTGCAACTAAAGAGTCTCACCACCGTACTGTGCTTGAGGTCTTCTGTAAATATCAATTGGTTTAACGCTTTCATTCATAAAAAATAACTTGAACGCTTTGACTTGAACGTTCTCTCATATTAGTATCTTCTGAAAGCCCCTACTATTAATATTACACTTTTTTGTCGAGAAAACTTTAACAATTATTGCAGGTCATGCAGCTTCTATGGAACATAAAATCATTGTTCATCAGACGAGAGCATGTGAGATTCGAGGAAGGGGTGGGGCTTCCAGGTGGAGCTGTAATATTGGGGAGCTCAAAGCACCTGGATGAAGCTTATAAAAGCACATCCTCTATCCCTTTTCCATCAAATTGGAGCAGTTGCTAGTTCATGTCTGGTCCTAGTGCTGTTTCAATGGAGAACCTCCTAAGAACTGGCTTTGTTCCATGATCTAGAGAGTCACGTTATTACGTCACTGTATATGTCTGGGTCTGTCTATGCTTTCCCAGCAATGCTAAAGGCAAGGCTAGTGGCAATGCTAGTGGCAAAAAACAACAACAACAACAACGGTGAAGTTCTGCTGGCTTTGCCAGTCTATGTTGAGATCAAAACTTCATTACTAGAAAGCATTTGAGCTGGCCATTGCATTTGAGGTCATTTTTAAAGATGGCGATCACAAACTTTTAGTTTCTTGTGATAATCCCACCCCCCAAGCCACTGATGTAAATGTTCTAGCCAAGCAAATTGTTGGTGTCACCATGGAACCGCTGTTTTTTGTTTTTTTTTTCTGCCTGAGGCTTTGGCTGTCCGAAAACAAAGAACTGGTTCGAAATTGGCCACCGGCTCTGAACTAGCTCCGGAACTGCCTTGGTGGAAAACGGGTTTTAGATTGCAGAATTGTGGTCTAATCAGGTAGTTAGCTGGAGGCTAGCACGAGCTTTTAGCTTGCCCTACAAATTGATTCAGTGTAGACATTGCTATTTTTATGATTTGTAATAGGGTTTGACTTAGTAGAACAACAAGCCTGTAGTCACACAGCACTTTCTGGATCATGATACTAAATCATAATTTAAGTGTTAATGAAGTGTAGTCAGGGGTCTGTGACTTTTATTTTTGGTGGCATGCTGATTTAGTGGTTAGCACTATCACTCCACTTGCACCTCCACAGTGGGAGGATTGAATCTCTCAGCTGTGGGTTTGTGTGGAGTCTGCACATCGGTTTTCCTCATGTTTGCTCAGTGGCTTTCCTCCTGGTAGTCTGGTTTCTTTCAACATTCAAAGCTACATGCTTTTTAGGCTGATTGGTGTTTCCGAATTGCCCTTAGTGCACGATTGTGTGTATGTTCCTGTGGCTTGTGATGGGTTGGCCCCCCCATGCAGGACGTACCCTTCCTTGTGCCCTGAATGATCTGAGATAGGCTCTAGGCCCTCTGCGACCCCACACAGATCAAGCGGTATAGACAATAGATCGACGCGTTTATGTTTTTTTTTTTTTTACTGTATTTGACTGGTCACTTGAAACGAAAATGTTTCCTCCAAACTTTAAATACAGGAAAATAGGCCTGTAAATAATGTGAACTAGAACCTGATAATAATTTGAAAACAAAATGTATTCTGTGAGTGGAGAATTAGAAATGAAACAGTGGACACCATGGCTTTAATAACCAGGCAAATATTATTGCGATTTCATAAAGCTTTCAATCATTTGCATTTTCACAGGAATTAATTATACGTTTCACAGGCATTTGCATCTTTGAAGGGAACATCTTTCAAATTCACTGAGCAGGGGAATAAATTTGATGTAAAGAATGTGGCTTTACCGTTCCCTAATTGCGATGTTTAATGAAATCCGAGGCTTTGCATCCTGATGCACCTATTATACTATTCATTAGTCACTATAGGCTTCTAACCATGCAGCAAATTTGCAAGAGTCCTTCCCTGGCTTCATTTGTTTTTACTGGATTCATTTTCGGTAATCATACACGGCTATATTAAGCCGCAACACATAGTAACAGAGCCTGAGTCCATTTTCCACTCCTTCATGGGATGTGTATAATTGATTGGCTAAGTAAGTTAAAAGAAGGACATTGTCAGAAAGCCAATAAACTTCACTCTTCAGCAGCTTCTGAGAGGTTAATTACTATCAATTTCACCATAAAAAAAACAAAAAAAACATGAAAATCACCGAAGTCATGCCTTGCCACAAATTGCTGGTTGCGAGACGTCGATGAAATAATGTAATGAAAGCTCGGGAGGACTCACCGCAACCCGGTCCTCGTTCCTGTACTCCTTCCACACACTCCCGCTGTCGCTGTAGAGAAGCGTGTAACTGCTGATCCAGTCATGGCTGCCATGGCGGCCCTGTGTGGCTACACCCGTCACCTCCATGCGTGCCCTGAGGTCCAACTGCAGCCACGGTGACCTGTCTGTTAACTGCGGGCTCCACCCACCACCTCCTGACAAGAGGAATTCGAAAGAAATATAATTTATACAAGAAGTAGTGAAGTGATATGTTTGGTGATTGTGATTATCTGGTGTTCACATACTTTTGGCCTGACTGCGTATCAAACTGGAAGAAAAAGTATTTTGGGAAGAAGAAGTCTTTCACTGAAAAATTTTCACCTGAATGTCGTAAGGATTTGTTAGAAAATGGACGCTGCTAGCTGCTTGCCTCTACTATCCCGAGTCAATATCTTTAATGTAAGCAATTCTTAAATTGCAACAAAAGTTTCTATTAAAAAAAAGGTTCGAGATGGGTTTTACACATACCATACCTCTTTATTAATTACTTAATAAATTGGCATTAATAAAAATAAAAAAAATTAACAATTGTTTGTTTTGCATAATATTTTGCCGTAGCTATTAACTTGTTCACCACTAGAGGGGGCATTTAAAGTTCAGGGCTCGTATTTCACAACACTCGTAAATCAAAGCAAATTTTCCCATAAGAAATAATGGAAACCCAAATTATTCGTTCCACAGCCCAAAAAAAATAAATACATAAAAAGAATTAATACAAAATATAAAGTAAAAATAAAACAAATTAACTTGCACTTTACCTTTAAAAAAAGTAAAAAATAAATCCCGACAGATAAGTGTTTCCATTTATGAGCGCAGGCACTCTGTGTGTGTGTGTGTGTGTGTGTATGTGTGTGAAGAGGAGGAGGAACCATCACACAGAGATGGGAATCGAGCCTGGCCGGGAATCGAACCCGGGCATTGAAGGTGCAAGGCGACAGTGCTAACCAATACACCCGCCCGTATTTTGTTATTATTAATTAAAAATGATTATTGATTATTTAATAATGGATCATAAATTGTGGGAACTTTGCAACCCTAACATAAACACTTTTGTCACTAAAAAAATGAATTCCTAAGTCAAAACTATTACAAATAACGTCTATTTATACACCAAAATGTTCTCCCTTTCTCTTCCTGCTGTGCCATGGGTTTTTTTTTCTCCATCATTGTTTTCTGCCTTCAAAAATCGAGCTGTGCAATTCCTTGCCTTCGATTACATCCTGTGTAGGCAGTATTCATTTATTTATTTATTTGTTTTTATTTTTTTTTTTACATGTTGAATACAGTGTGGATGGGAAGCGCTCAGATTTAGCAAGAGTGTGAGCAAGACTGGCAATAAAGTAGGAACTGCGGTAACCAGAATGTTGTAGGGTGGACTCTTAAAGGAGACTCTCAGGGACTGCTGATCAGCCAGGCCTCCACACAGTTCATCCTAGAATAGCAGCACGTCATCAAGGGACGGTCGGGACATTTCAACGAGCTTACTCATATTAAATGAGGGACAGATGGTTAGAAAAAAACGGTAACAGTGTTGTTGTCACCATGAATAGACAGTAGAGTCCACCTCCACTTCCTGTTTCTTTCTTTTATGATTCTTGGTCTGAGCCAGTAGCGATATGAACTGCACTGCTTGATTCATTCATTTGGGTTAAATGCATAAAAATCTTAACCACATTGTGAAAAAAAAAAAAAACTAAACGCTGCATTCTGATGTTAGCGAGTCTTCCCAAAACGATGCCCTCATGCCCTCTGGAGTGTGACGGAACACACCAGAATGGTTCATTACTTAGCTGCTGCGGGCTGAGAGTCAATACTATAGGAAGAGATGAGAGATGAATATCGCGCCGGAGATCTCCGGCACGCAGGGAGTAACATTTACACAGCCTCCTCGCCTCCCTCCGGGAGGAAAAATGTTCTGTTTGCGAGGAGCTCGCACACAGCGGAGGCTGGTGAAGGCTGAAAATAGCTTGGACACTGCAGCCAGAGTAATTACTCAGTTGAAGATGGGGGGGGAAAGCGGAAGGTGTGATTTTCAGTTTGTTTTTCCCGAATGGCTCATCTACTGTGAGTGAAGGGCTTGTCTTTAATCGGTTCATTGGGTACAAATCGGGAAGCTTAAAAACATGCACAACAACATCCGAAAAATTGGTTTCAACAAACATTATTATTATTATTATTATTGTTATTCTTATAATAATCAAATAAGCCAGTTTGTTAGAAAATTGACAGATGGACTGGCAAGCCATGGAACTTTATTTTATATTCATGTACAGTAACATTGAGACTTTGCAAAGGTCTCATTATACATCTGTGCGGCATTCATTAAAGTTGTGCATTGAAACGAGTGAAGATTTGAGTGCCGGGAATGGCATACGGTCTGGTTTACTTATAAATAATAAGGCAGTTGTATGAAATTAGCATCGATTATGGCGCAAGGAATAAATCAGCGTGGAGACACAATCATAGCCGCCAGTCCTTCATTTGCAAATCACATCCTGTTATACATACGACGCACATGAAACGGATCATAATTGAGCCATCAAATGCAAATCATTTTTCATCTAACTGGATGTAATTTAACACTCATGTTCACCGGCAATTTCTTAAAAAGCAGATGTTATAGCCAGTAATACAGAAGTAGGACCAGCTTTGGGCCATCTGTCTAAAACAATACCGAATATAACGTTTCAAAAAATGTATTACGGGAAATTCAATTTCATTTTTAGACATTCTAACGGGTCTCCAGTGTGTGTGTGTGTGTGCGTGCGTGTGTGTGTGTGTGTGTTTGTGTTGCCCCCCCAGGGTTGTTGCTCAGCTCTGTATTTTCAGAAGGAGGTGTGGCTCGGCAACAGCTCATTCACGTGGACACTGAAACAGCATTTTTGGAGAAGGAGTGAAAAAGACATTGGGGTCTAAAATGAATCTAATCTGTGGGGTATTTCTTCTGGTGCATTAACCTACACAAACGCACACATTTGGCTTTGAAGTTTGAAACCTGTGTTAACTTGTTAAAGAAACAGTAAACTATGGGACCTTTAAGTTATAATAGTTTAAGCAATAAAGCAGTCAGGGGATACGAGCAAGCTTAATTTTTTTCTTTATTATTATTATTATTATTATTATTTTGTTTTTTAAAGTTAAAGTTCAAAAACTTCGAGGAAATCCAATGAAATTCATAAACGCTTGAGCTGAGATTGAGATGTCTAAAGTGAATTGATTGCCTCATTACCAGCAATTTCTTTTTTCAAATAGCAATTTTTTTTGCGAAAAAAAACCCATCTTCAATCAGTAAGCTCCAATAACTGAAAAATATACAAAGAATAAAGTCCATTAAAACAATCATATTTGGAATGTTATGCTTAATTACAGATCTGTATTACAGCTGCATGCTGGATTCACAGCTCCAGGGCTCCGGGTTTTAATCCTGAGCTCAGGTTTGGTCTTCCTGGTGTTTAAAGTGTTCTCAAAATGTCCATGTGAGCGTCTTCTAGGTTCTGTTTTCCTAAAACCTCTCAACAACATTGCAGTAAGTCAAGGGGCCATGCTAAAACGCCCCTAGGAATGAATATGTGTGTGTGTGAGCGCATAGTGCCTAGTGCCTAGTGCTTTGTAATAGACTGGCATCCCATTACGCGTGTACACCCAATGTTCCGCCTTACTGTAGATCCAACGTTCCCGGAAAACTCCACCACAACACTGACCACGATGAAGCATTAACTGAGATGGATGAATATTATCTGTAATATTGTCATGTCTGTAAAAATGATCAGTAGAACATGTACTGGTTAGAGTAATGGCACAAATGTGTCTGGGCTTTCCATTTAAGTGCTCAGCGGAACACTAATGTTTTATATACTGTATGAGTGTTGTGAAATAGTTGTAATTATATTGCGATTGCGATCACCGCCAATGCAGCATTGTTTTTTATAGTTAGAATGACTTTGATAAAAATGAAGTTGAGATAACGTCCAAACGACCCAAACACAGCATCGCAAAAACAATCGCACAACATCTACAGTATGGTCCCTTATGTCTTTAGCACGGTTTAGAATTCCGATCGGAGATTGGGACAGACCCAACAGCTTCCCCCACACAGGGAGTGTATCTCATGTCACACACATGAGGTGCATCTTAGCTCGCAAATATATGGTGTTTGTGTAGCATCATGTCCACTTTCACAGAGAACATCTCATATATTAAGCCAGTTTTTTTACCTTTTTTGCTGCTTTGCAATTCAATATTCCAGTAAATTGTCTAAATGAGTCTCGCGGAGGCCATGGGTTTGGTATTAATACTGTTTAGAAGTCGCTTTTGTAACTACGGGTTTGGGGCCTTTATTTAACATTATTACATCGTCATGTAGTCAATGTTGTTCTGGCATCATTTCGTCAAACTAATTCAAATTTGTAAAAAAACAACCTAATGCGTGTGTAACATTGCCAAATTAGCGTCACCACAATGTTTTGACAAAAAAAATAAAATAATAATATTAAAGCTGTGCCAGGCTGAATACAGTAGTTCTTCGGCATATGAACGTCCGCCTTATGAACTTTCGTCTTTAATAACTAAAATATTGCAAGAAATTCGCCTCGGGAAGCGTAGTATTTTCGGTATACTAGTGGCCAAGTCGATCCGAACGCCGGCTAAGCTGTGTGTACATCCGGGAGCCATTTAAAACTTGTTTGCGTCATTGGAAAGCCAAGCATAGCAAGTTAACTTTTTTTTTTTTTTTATGGGGCAAGATTTAGTTAAGACATGCAAGGACGAAAATGCAAGAAGAAAAGTTTTACTTTAGTAAAATTTAATGAAGTACAAGTAAAGTTACAATTATAAAAATCTACTCAAGTAAAAGTAAAAAGTAGCTCATTAAAAATTTACTCAGAAAATTAGTAAATTTCAAAAAAGACAAGGGGATATAAATCTCCAACTAGTTGTTTTTAATTAAAGGAACACCTTTGCATAATAAACCTGTTGCCTTTCTTGTGCTTGAAATCAAAGTGGCCAGGGATTTGCTTTATAAGAATTTAATGGCATTTCGCTGTCAGCTGGGTCTGTATCACTGGTATCTGTTTTGTCCGTCTCCATCGTTCTTGTGAATTTAGCGCGTTTGTTCTCCCCGCCCACCAATCAATCGGTGCAGTGGTTTCCGGGTTGCAATTTTTTTCCTTTCTTGTTGCATTATTTTTTAAAAATATTTTTCTTTTTTTTTTTTTATGTCTCAGTAAGGAATATGATTTAAAATATAGCAAAGTACAAATCTTCAAACAAAATATGCTTAAGTAAAAGTATAATTACAGATTTTAAAAAACAATTTTAAAAAGTAGAAGTAAAAAAAAAAAACTACTAAATTACAGTAACACGAGTAAATGTAATTCGTTACTTTTCACCTCTGGCATTTACATTATTTCCTATAGAAAAATGCATTTCTGAAACAGACAGGCATAAGCGCCATAGGAGAGGAAACAAATAGCTGGAATGTCTATACAAGGAAAGCAAAAAAGCTAATAAAAAACCAGCTCTAATGTATGATGAAGTGTGGTGTGAAATATGGTAGAAAAGGTGACAGACCTTTTGTAGGTGCAGAGCATGATGGGAAAACAGAAACAGCCTTGTTGTTTGAGTGAGTGTATGTTACATGGATTTGGCGAATTTCACACCTTTGATGAATAAGGGCCGCGGCTCCAGCGTATGAAGGATGAAGCAATCCTGGGTGTGTATGTTGTGCTGACAGTGACAGCTGTGACTGTAAATGTTGCAGTTGTAAATGAAGCATCTTGTCGCAAGCATCAGATTTTTTTTTTTCAAGAGAAAACCATTCTCACAGCCTGTTAAGTTTATATTAAATAATAAAAATTAATAATTATATATTAACAACAGAAATCATTACTACATTCACCAAATGACTGATCTGATTTTTTTTATATGCGTACATATCATTATCTCGTTTTCTCCCTGGAAAAAAGGGTGAGAAGTCTTGATTCTTTTACAGCCTCAGCCACCGAGTCAGCCCTCCAGCAGATGAATCATGTTTGCCGAGCCGAACAGTTGTCCTGATTATTATAAGCTGAATGTCAAGTGTAGAGCAACGTGAACGGGCTGTTTATTCTTCCTGTTGTTGTGTCACTATTGACGAGTGGCAAAGAGAACCTGCTGTACTCTGGCAAGGTGGAGACATTTTAATCATGCAGCTCTATCTGTTGATGCTGATGCTGATGCTATTACAATTCTTACTTTGCATTCAACCTGCTGTTAAAGTGAAAAAAAATAATCAAGCGAATGTATCGTTCTTGTATTTAAGACACAGCTTTACCGTCGATTCTACTGAATGTCATGTGAAAAAATTAAAAAATGTAAAAATTTCGTTGGTTTGTTTCGTGAGTGTTTTTATTTTAGCACATGGACTTAATGCAAAATGAGTCACATCCATCAAGTTGCAGTGATTATAATAATTAAAATAAGTGGTACTTTCAACCAGTGTAGTAAAGTGTGTTGTTGCTAGAAAGAAGGCCGTTCACAAAGAGTTGAGTAAAAAATTGTGGACCGGACATCAAAAAAAAAAGCTGATTCTGTAACAAATGGAAAATGTTTTCGAATACAGTGAGTAAAATAAACATCACTATTTTTCTCAATAACTATATTTCTAAAGGTGCTACTGACATTCCAGATGTTGAGAAACAACCCATGCACTCCACACATGCAAGGAAATCAAACTTCTGAGTTGTATGTGTTCAATTCTTATTTTACCCGCTATATTGGTTCTTGATTTTGTGTGTGTGTATGTGTGTGTGTATATAGAGTTTGGATGTTCTCTGTGCATTTCGTGGGTTGCCTCAGTGTACTCCGGTTTCCTCACACAGCCCAAAGACATCCAGTCTAATTTGCCTGGTGTTTTCAAATTGCCCATAGTGTGTGATTAGGTGTGTGCATGTGTGTGTGTGTGTGTGTGTGTGTGTGTGTGCTTGTGATGCACCACATGCCCTGAGTTCCCTGGGAAAAGTTCCAGCTCTGCCACCACACACACAACCCTACAAAGCGTAAGGGTTATGGATGGATGGATGGATGGATGGATGCAAATCAGGAATTTTTAATTCATTAAATGACATTTCAACACACTAATTAAACTTGTGTGTACATCAGTTCCACATGAATGAACCATGTCACTCTGTCACCATTTGTTTCCATGAAGCCAATATAGGATTTGATTATTGAGGATCGACCCCCGGTAGGGCTCCGCTGTTCTGCAACAACCATGCTGTCGCAGCACTACTCTACTGCACAGGTCTTAATTGTGATCATTTAATTCTTTAGTTGTAGTTCCTGTCAATGCTAATGTCCTCATGAGAGCTGTGTGCGATTTAACTGATTGTGCGATTTAACTGATCTTTTATTGATAGAATTGATTGGTAAGTTTTTTTTTTGTTTTTTTTTATTTATTCAGAAGCAATTTTCACTATTGGAACGATTTAGGTAAACATTTAAATGTAACGTTCTCTAAAATTGATGAATTCCTCAGTAAAAATACCTAGAGGTGGAATGTGGCTAAGTACATGTACTTTGTTACTGTACTAAAGCACATTTTTCACATGTGTACTTTACTGGATTACCTTTTTCTTTTTTTTTTAACTTTTTCTCCACTACATCATAAACATCTGTATTGATGTAAACATCTGTATTTACTTCTTAACCACAAAACCACAGCAGTGTGTAGTATTTGAAGCGGTACTGACTATTATATGTAATTGCATGATTTGCCTTCCCTCTTTGAAATGCTCAATCATGTAGCAGGTGTTTGAAAGCAACGAAAACAGAACGCTAACAGTTTACAGAGAGAGAGCGAGAGAGAGAGAGAGAGAGAGAGAAAGAGACTCTTTTGCTACAGTATGTCTTAAAGGCTACAGTAGGTTAATACTGTACCAGCTCAGTATTTGGAGGACTTCGACTTTTACCTGGTACCGTAAATCACTATTTTTACTCACGTATAGGCCTTGTGTATTTTGTCCAATCCTGAATATACGAGGCTATCTGCAAAACGCACAACCATGTTTGGAAAAAGTATTAGAAGGCTCCTATTTCTATTGATTTTATGTGTTATTGGTGTAATATAGCAACCTAATGGACTGGACTGTGGCGTAGAAAATTGGCAGACAAAAAGATAATTGCTTTTTATGAGACGTGACAGTGTTTCAATGCATATTAGACACTTTAAGTAGTTTTTGAACCTGTAAGAAATATACCTGCTTGAAACAAATT
>JAOVVA010000051.1:6470735-6485698 GCA_028565275.1 Leiocassis micropogon
CATTTTTGTGAAGCTGCTTTAAGACAATGACCATTGTTAAAAGCGCTATATAAATAAAATTGAATTGAATTGAATTGGTCCCACCATTCTGTCCTGGCTCCTAGGTGGTGGAATGAACTTCCTATACTGTAGATGTCTGTACTGCCAAGTCACTGGCAATTCTTTTAGCGACAACTAAAGACCTATCTGTTTCTTAGGTGTTTGGTTTAACACCTCGCGCCCAATAGTGTTTGTGTGATGGTACTTTTAGTTAGTAACCTAGTTTTCTATATAGAAACTTCAAAGCACTTTTTTAAGTTGCTCTGGATAAGAACATCTGCCAAATGCCTAAATTTTGTGTATTTCTTGACCCTGCTTCCTCCTGGTCTTGGCCTGTGTTGTTATTCTTGCTAGCTATGGCATAGTGATCAAGCAGATTACATGAACAGACAACCAGATAGACAAAAAATAAAAACTTTCACACACATTTAGTATTTAGAGCGTGGTTGGAACTACAGTCACTATTCAGAAGTTTGCATGAGTTGTGAGCATTGGATGGAAAAAAGAAATATGAATTTTATTTATATATTTATTTAATATACTGTATATTAAGTGAAGACAATGGTTAAGTCCAGCTCAACTCTTTTCTTTGGTTAGATCTAAATCATGCTGTGCGCCATGTTCACATTACAAGGTAAGTCCAATTTTCTTTGGTCAGACATCGGATTTCATATCACGACAGTTCATATTTATAATTACAGTTGTCTTTGCTCACGGCATACGGGTTAAAACACATCATGAGTTTGTGCAACCACTTGTTTGCTCAAACAACAGATGCGATTTTAGCAGCAACAACTTAAAAATGCTTGAGTTTTTGCTCTTCGGCTGGCAAGTAGTTAGTCAGCTGTATTTGTTTTTTACTACCAAAGAAAAAGCAGTCAACCCTGGAGATATGAACTAATTTTACATGCAGCAAATCAACTTAAACAGGTACTTGCCATTACACACGATATCCTTATGCATAAATATTGATGCAACTTTTGGACTCAAGTCATCGACTCGATATGCAGCCTTTAATCTCTCTGCAGTTGCTGCTTTTTTAACTTCACTTAGCTTCACGTATTTACGCTAACCTCCTTTACTTCCCAAGTGTTACAGCTACACTCTGGCTCTCTATCATTTTTACCACTTATACCCAAATGCCAGGAAATAAGCACTAATCTTGCTCTAATCTATCATTAGCGTGATCATTATACTCCTGCCCTCTTCCCTCCAGGCACTCCACTTACTTCAGCTCAGTTGTTGGAATTCAAATCACAGCCTGACGCAAAAGTGGAGAAAGGCATTTTACAAGAAGCTAACAAAGAGTCGATGAGAGGGGGTATTATAGTTCAAAATATGGCTTCCTGAATTTGTCAGAACCTAACGAAGAGGAAACACAAAGGGTCAGCAGATCTCTTCAGCGGACTGTCAGGCTGCTTGCTAATTAACAAATTAAAGATAAAAAATAGGAAGAACCCGTTCCTGACACACACACATACCCCTTTACCCTCTTGCATGAGTTGCTCAGCCACTAGTTGCCATCACCAGCAAATCTCTTTAGACTCTTTTTCTCTGGCACGTTCTATCTATCTCGATATCCTTCTCTCTCACGTTCACTTTTTTCCCCCATCACTCACTCAAACAGCGTTAAATTTGAAGCCTTTCATGAAAATGATAGCAAAAAGGTACAGTGCCTGCCTTCCCTCACTCACTACACTACGAGCACAGATATATATATATATACTGGGATTTTATTTTTCGTTCCCGCAATACATCTCGTGAATTACTGGTACGTGACAGATGAGGAACAGAGTGTGACATCTAAATCAGTCTAGTCTATTTCTCACATTACGACTACTCCACGTTATTTCCTGTACTGCAGAGTGTGTCAGCCAATTAATACATTATCACCTACTTATAATTAAATAAAAATAAAAATAATATTGATTTTCACGATTCTAGAAGAACTATTATTTTCTGATGATTATAAAGACATGACTAAAAAGAAAAAAAAAATTCAGGTGATTTGGTGATACAGGGCTGTGGCAATAACTTCCAGACGAGTTCTTGTAACATGCAACTCGTGCTGTTGAATGATTGCGCCTACAGTTCCCACAGACAGATGCGTTTCTTCCCCTTCCGCAAGTTATCCGCATCAGTATCGACCGCAGTGGGCTGCGAACCACCTCGGCCAGGATCGTTATTTGCAGACGTACGGCCTTGTTTACAAACTAGGGCTAAGTACTGTCAACGTACTGTGTTTGTAGTATTCTGTAAATTGGTATTACGCCTTCATTCAAGATCACAAGTCCCTGTTTGACTTGAATGCCATTCGTATAATGAATTACATTTTAAACTGAAGCCTTTAGCTGATTTCTAATTTTGTGTTAATTAAAAAACATTACCCATTTAATAAAAATATAAATTAGGAAGTGTGTGTGTGTGTGTGTGTGTGTGTGTTATATATGGTGGATACATATATTTTAAATGTAATTCTATTTTAAAAATTAGACCTTGTTTTTTCCACTTTTACATTGTTTATTTATTTTTAATATATGATGATTTAATAATAATAAATTTTAATGCAAAACTACTATATCGCTGGTAGTTTGTATCATACAGTACATGTAATATATCATGACATATTGCGAATCATAGAAAGACATTGAGAATGGTGATGTGATATTTCACCCGACCGTCATACCGATGTCTCCTTGCGATTGGGACGGTGCTTATTTCACACTCACGGTGTCAAAATGCATCCGGTGCTCATCTTTTGATACACACACATGCTCGCCCATCCCGGACTAGTGAGACAACCAGGAGAATCTGACCTTTTAAACATACTGTATAGTGTTAGAAAGCAGACAGTGAGTGGAGGTTAGGCTGTAAACGAGAAACAGGAGAAAACCCTGGGGAGTTTAAAATCTCATTTCTCCCACAGCAGTGAAAAAACTGCGAAGACTACAAGGGCAAGTGAAGTATTTGTCTTAACACTGAAATTCTCATAAAAATCCTTAAGGTGGTTTTTCTTCACTGTGTCCCAAGGAGATACATTGGCACGAACACTTTGTTTCAGGATAACCGAGCCTTAAACCTCACTGTGTGATTTGGTGTACTTGCTATCTAATAGAGACCGGGTTGGGGGGGGGGGGGGGGGGGTTGATTCAGTTGAGTACATCTGCTTATCTTGTGTGTCAATTCATGTACTGCCGCACTGACTCCAAAATCGATTTAGTTATTTAATTTATCTGTTTGCATTTAAGGTGGTTGGCGGCACGGTGGCTTAGTGGTTAGCACTGTCGCCTTCCATCTCCAGGATCTGTGGGCATGGAATTTGCAAATCCTCCCCATGCTTGGGGGGTTTTCTCCGGGTTCTCTGGTTTCCAAAGGACAAAGAAACTAACTGCCGTTCTAGCTAACTGACGTTCGTAAAATGTCCGTAGTGTTTGAATGTTAACTGGAGGTCCTACCACGATCGTACTAAATACAATAGTCACTATTGGCCTCCACGGTCCCTAGTTGGACTTTCCTCTGTAATCCCCATAATGTTTTCTATATAACACGCATATTTTTCTATATAGCACACATATATTCTAAACTATCCATACATTGGCAGGCAGCACAGCATACTGTGTGGTAGGAGCAAATTATTTGCTGTTTTGTTTAGAATTGTAGCAAAATCTATAAAAAAACAAACAAAAAAAAAGAACCCACCAAATCAGCATACAGTGAAACCTTGGACTGCGAGTATTTTGCAAGACGAGCCAAATTTTAAAATCAATTTTAACTTGATGAACGAGCGAGGTCTTGAAATACGAGTAGTAACATACTGTATACGCTTTGTCTGCCGAGCATCACGTGATCACAACTAAGCCAATGGTCCTTCTCTCTCTCGCGCTATAGGATTGTGGGTAATCGTCTCAGTGTGCGTGTCACTCATATAGTCAACATCCATGCACGCGTCTACTGTTTACTATAACGTTGTGATCACATGTGTGTGTGTGCACGAATTAAGAATTTATTTATTTATTTTTTTAGTTTTCCAGGTGTAGTGACTGTTCTTTAGTAACTGTACTGCAGTTTAGAGTGCAGATTAATATTTTGTATTAATTATTTTTATATGGATATTTTTGGGCTGTGGAACGAATCATCGGAGTTTCCATTATTTCTTATAGGAAATTTGCTTTGGATTACAAGCACGCTTCCAGAACGAGTTAGCCTTTGGCAGACGCCCTTATCTGGAGTGACATTACATTTCTATCTCAATATACATCTGAGTAGTGAAGGGTTAAGGGCCTTGCTCAAAGGCACAAAAGTTGTGGTGTTGCTGGGGTTTGTACCTGAGACCTTCTGATTCATAGTCCAACACCTTAACCACTGAGCTTTATATAAACCCCCATAGTTTATATAAATAATAAAATGCAAGTCTGATTTGCATAGCTTGAGTAACTTCAGATTTCAGAATTTTCAGACTAGACGATATGTGTTTTGAGTTGTATTCCCACTTTAATTGTGATCAGAAAAATAACTGCAAATATATAGGAATCCTCCTTTTCTGGAACGAAAACTAGAATGCTAATTCTTTTCATCCAACCACTTTACAGCACTAATTGAGAGAGGCCAGTCTGACCTTAGGTTAATGAAGAAAAAAAAATACTGACCCCTGTAGCCTGTTGGTGTTTGTCGATTCTGTTGTGTTATTCTGCTGATTGCTGACTTTAAGCATGAGGACGAAAAAAAAAAAAAAAAGTCAGCCATTTTGTTTGGAGGTCAAAAAGTCCCAGCGTTACGGTCGGCCACCACTTTACGACATGCCAGCTGCCACGAGTGCCTGCATTTAATGTGCTGACAAAAGTGAAATATAATTAATGCGACCGCCGGCTGCGCGGGCTGAGTCACCGCTGCAGTCGCTGAGCTCATTTCACTGTAGGAGTCAATGAGGCTGAAGACGAATGATTTCTCATTGATGTGACAATGGGCAGGGAGGCTTAGCGCAATATTGCAAACGTTTGTAAAAAGGCATGAAAAACCCGAAGGTCCCAGAGGGCATTTTTATTTTAATTTAAAGTGTTTGTAAAGGAGGGCTTGAGTTGACTGTTCAGTTTCATTTAAATCTATATGTGTGGAGAGGTCAAACAAATGCATTGACTCGGGTTGTTGTTATTAATTAAAATCCTTTTTTTTTTTTTTTTTTTTACACACCTACATTAGTTGCATTTAGCTTGAATGCACTCGAAAGTTTGAATGAAAAAAAGGACATTATGTACAGTATAAAGAATGTAATCAAGTCAAAACATTATATAAAATGAAAAGGGTTTCCTCCAGGTACTCCGGTTTCCTCCCACAGTCCAAAGACTTGCAGATTAGGCTAATTGGTGTTCTCCATAGTGTGTGAATGAGTGGTTGTGTGTGTGTGTGTGTGTGTGTGTGTGTGTGTGTGCGCCCTGCGATGGACTTGCCCCCACCCATGGTGTGTACTCCACCTTGTGCCCGAAGTGTCCTGGGATCGGCTCCAGGCTTCAGTATAAGCAGTAATGAATGTGTTTACAGTTAAAATTTAAATTGATTTATTTCTCATTTCTACTTATTTCTGCTTCAAACCTCAGACTTAGAAGCCTTTTATCACTTCTTCTGTTTTCAGCTCTGTCGTAATGAAACAGAGCAGGATGGTTTAAATGTTGGTTGGATTTGTCTTATGTTATGTACATAAGCATGTGGAAACTAATTCCTACAGTATAATGATTTCATATAAATAAATACATTTCCACCAGCTTCCAAATACAGCTTTGTAAATCAGATGATTTATAATGGTAGAGACAAGTAAACATTTGGTCATTACCTGCGGTAAACAGTAAGAAAGGCTTCATTTAATGACGATACGTATCTTGATGTAATAATGGCAATAACTTTCACACTTCTTCTCCTAGGTCATTACAGAACAATTTCCAATTTAAGTGCGTTTTGCTTTTCGAAATAGAAGTGAAACGCGGTGCAAACACGACAATTTTTACTTAAGACAGTAACAGTAATGTGATTATAAGAATACAAAATGCAAAAAAGGAAAATAACAAGATAGCAGCAATGAGTACTGTATTACCCCCCTGACATTACAGGTTATATTTAACATAAGAAATACAACCAACTCACTCTCTCTCTCTCTCTCACTAATACTTTTTTTTTTCTAAACTAATTTCCTGAGTCTAGACCTGAGTAACTGAAGCAACCCCAGATCAAAACACTGCCTCCAGAGGTTTATACAGTGAGCCCTATGCACTTTCCTTCTTACCCTGACTCGCCTAGTGCTCTGCTATAGGATCAGATCACATGACCTTCCATGTCTCCAAAGTCCAATCTTAATCCTCCTTAGCAAACTAAAGCCTTTTTTTTATTCACACTAACAAGTGATTTTCTTATGGACACACTGCTGTTTAGTCCCAGACAGTGAGTGCTCATCACATTGTGTGTATACGGTAATGCGGTTACTTTCATTATTAAACATTGCTCAGATTTCTACTGTTGATTTGTTTTACGATGCAACTTCACCAAGCATTTAAGTGATCTTTCATTAGTATTTTTTTTTTTCACAAAGTTCTTCCACAAAGTTGATGGGTCAGTTCTATCCTTCAAGGTTTTAATGTTGTTCCAGACAGTAATTTCAGTAATTTTAATGTTTAATTCGCTAGACACACAAAAAAAAAAAAAAGACATTTGAATACAAGGGACGTTAAAGTCATACCAGAACTTGTGATGAAATTCCTGGTGAATGAAGGCGTACAACTGATTGACATTTACAGAAGACTTCAAGCACAGTACAATGATTAGACTCTTAGCTGCAGTAAAACATCTGGATGGCGCAAACATCTTAAAGAAGGCCATCGTTCCATGAACGACGATCCAAGTCTGTGGAAACTGTACACACAGTCATTCACTACATTAGCACCCTTGCACATAAGCACCCAGCTGGGAGTTACTGCCACACCCCTCATACAGTCCTGCCCTTGCTCCAAGCCATTTCCACGTTTGGTCCATTTGAAGGAGTTCCAGGGAGTCCAGCGTTTCAGATATAAAACATTCTGATCAAGGGAAAACCTTCTACCTTGATGGTGTCCAAGCACTAGTGAAACTCTGGGATAAGCGCATTAGGGTTTATATAGAGAAATAAAAAAGGTTTTTACTCCTTTTAAGTCCAGGTTTGACTTGAACGCCCCAAACAAATAAAAACCTTTTGCAAAAGTAATATGACAAATGGTGATATATAAATATATATATTTTTTTCATGGCATGTGCTAGTATCGCTCAAAGAGCTGATGAGCTGCTCATTTAATCTCCAGCTATGAATGTTTGAGCATGTTTTTCAGATTCAGACTACACCAGCTGTGCTTATCTCTGGGTGAATCGTGTCTCGCGAGGAGCTCGGAATTAATGAGAAGGACAGCCACTGAAGGGTACGGGGCCAGGAGTGTTCCAGTAGCGTTAAAAATGGAGGCAGGCGAACTTTGTTTTTCGAGATTCACATTAATCACTAAGACATGAAAGCAGACGACCGTCGAGGAGGCCAGCCTCTTACCGGACCTTTTGGTGATCTTTTCATGTTCTTTACAAGCGAAAGCATCTGTCAGGATTCTGAGGAACCCATTCTGTGATTTCCAAGTAATTGAGTATGTTACTGTAAACAGAGCCACAAATGAAGCGACGCAAAGGCGACACCCGATTGCCTGGTTTAATGTATGATGGCACCAGTGACCAATTTATATAGAAAGACGGCTACGTTATTGATCGTATGAAGGGAAATTGCCTTGCTACAGAAGCCATACAGTCTGTTACACTAATGAAGAGCTGTACATACAAACTGGGAATTCTTCGAACCTGACACCATGATATGATGCAACTACAGATGACAAAGTTCCAGCCTGGTGCTGAGTGTTTATAAGGCCACAATTTCAGCCCTTACAATGATATTTTCATTTTCAATGTTCGTATTTTTATTCCTATTGTCTACCAGAATGGCTTTTCTCCTCTGGGAACCCTTTGGCCATGCATGTTTTTGGCCACATCATCCATCACCAATATATTTTTGTGCATTTTTTTTAATTTATTTTTTTACTCTGTCTGACAGCCTTTTGTTTTTATTCATCGAAATGGCATGAGCTCTTTAGACGGCGTAACAACACTCAAACAACACTCACCTCGAAATTGCCCAGTCTCTCCCCTGCTGAGCAGTTTCTTTCCCTATCTTCTTATTGTACTCTCGTTTCAACCTAAAGGAGTGACACGCTTTTTGGTTTGTTTGAAGCCGAAATAAGGAGGGCCATGAGCAGGCCGTGAATGGAGAGGTGCCCCCTAAAGTGTTAGTAGCGCTCATGAGCAAATTGCAGATTTCTCAAGTGCTCCTGAGCGAGGTCTGGAAAATGAAAAGGCGTAGCCTTGAGCCTTGAAACTGGGTGATAAAGATAAATTACAGTGCCACAAGGCTTTCTTATACGTCGTAACGGTATCTCACGGTTCCCAGAAGCCAATGAGAAAGGGACGTTGCAGTCAAATAGCAAGCTATCAATATAAAATCATAATAAAGAGAGAGCACTGAAATATTAAGGACACTTTGCAGGGGAGGGACGGAGGATGCAAGGCAGTAAGTTGATTTCGCTCTTGGCTATATTTTGCTTAGGACTGACGGAATGACGGAAGTGCCATTAGGTATAAGGGTTTGTTTGCATGACAAGAAAAGAAGCAAGAAAAAAAAGGAAAGTGTTGGAAACCAGCGGATTAAAGTGGCTTTACGACGTAGCTTTTAACAGGCCCCAGGCTCTCGCCACTATTTCTCATAAACCTGAGGGCTGTTGCAGTGCTTTATTAGCTCAAGTGAAGTTTGATAGATGACCACTTGGGTGCCTGAGGGATTATAAAATGCAACTGTAGACTTCAGGAGCGAAATCAAGACAGCCTGCAATCTGGTGGAATTTCATTTAGGAAAGGGCAAAAAAACAAAACCTGTTTATAAAAAATGTCCATTTTTAATAACAATACGATTTTTTAAGGACCGATATTTTGCTCTCAAAACAAATTATTTTGTCGGGCAATGGATACTTTGTTGAATTTGTTAAATTCATGTGGTTATATGTGAATAAACTGAGAACTCAAGGAATAAGGACTAAACAGCTGTGTCCCCATAAGAAAACCACTTATTAGTGAGGATAATCCAAAAAAAAAAAAAAAGGGTTATGATCTTGCCTTAGTTGCTCAGGTCTAGACTCAATGTTACGTGGCAATAAAATGAAGTCAGCTGCCGACCTGAATGTACTAAATGAGCAGGTTATCACATCTAAAACATCATGTGACCTTTTTTTTAATAGTTTTTTTTTTTTTTTATATATATATTTTTATTATAGGACGTTAGTTAGTGCACTCATTAAGCAGTTCAAAAAACAAAATGTAATGTATTTGAATGATATTCCTTCTGACTGAAACAGAGAATAAGTCAATAAAAGAACAGCGGGAAAACTTCAAACAGAAAAAAGGTGCAGAAAAGCAGAATGTTGTAGTGATTACTGTAAAGCCATAGTATTAATCACAGGTTTGCAGCATACTATAGAGCATTTAATATTCCTCTCTTGTGTTTATTTTTTATTATTATTTTCCTAGATTGGATCATGCATGTGATTTATCTTAATGAACCGTGCTTCGGAAAGCTGTACTAAATCTAATTATTGGCCTTTTGTTATTTCTGCGAATAACAACGTCTGGAAAGACAGCGCCAGGCTCCCTGATTAAGAAACACAATATGGCATATTGACTAAAGGATGCCTAAAATCATTAATTCCTGAAATTGCTAGTTTAAAATGCCTAATCTTACTGTATCGCTTTCAAGCCTAGGTTGCCCTCTGAATTCCTCACAGCGAGAAGGATAACTATCCTATTAGCTTCTGGTAAACAGGACATCAAGGCGAGTAGGAAGTCTCGTATCTCATCAGCTCCCGCTGCCTATGCGCATGCTGCGAACCCCTATCCCGCCTTATGGAAATGTCACCAGGCAGGCTCACATTTAAGCCGAAATGAGAAAAGTGGAGTTATATCTCAGCTGATGTAGTGACTGTGACTCGCTCGAGTTTCACTGGATGCTTGGCCAAAGGGTGCGGACAAAGTGGCAATTTGTGTTGAATCACACACAGTCTTGGGAGGACGGCGGGATCGGTTCAGAACGCCTCTGAAAGAGCAATTTTGAAATAATGGATGGAAATGTCCTTTTAACCTTTCCGGGCTCTTTGAATTTCAGTATTTTTTTAATATTATTATTTTTTTTCTGTGGAAACGTGCTTTGGAAATATAATGTGTCCTATTTCCTTTTTCCAATACGTGCAATATTGGATAAGTGCATCTCTAGTTCTCAAAATATTTTCAAGCACTGGTGGATCGGTATTGAATAAGATTTTATAGATTTTCCTTTTTAAGCCACTGACATAATTTTTATTCTTGTATTGAACTCTCATCTCTCCTCTAGACTTCCTGTACAATGCAGATTTTAGGTGCACCGGTGTTTCTACTGTGAGCAGCATTACACATTAATTATACAATAACCTTGTTTGTTTATGGCTTTGATCAAACAGTAAACAAATCAAAATCTTGATCTGTCCACAGAATTGAGGGGGAAATCGGAACTATCAACTGGAAGAAATGTCATCACTTACAGTATATTCTTATAAAAAAAGAGTAAAAATTAGTAAAAATTTCCATACACATACAGTACAATGTGATCAAAATATTGGGACTAGGACTAAACAGCTGTGTGTCCATAACAATATGACATCTTGGTTCGACTAATAAAAAAAAAAAGGCTTGAATTTGCTATGATCATAAAGATTGGACTTTGAGCGAGGGAAAAAAGGTCATGTGGTCTGATAAGTCCAGATTGAACCTGTTCCAGAGGGATGAGAACCCATCATGCATAGTGGCCATTGTACAAGCCCCTGGAGACAGTGTTATGATCTGGGGTTGTTTCAGTTGGTCAGGTCTAGACAAGGTTATGTGGTATGATGAGTCCGGATTTACCCCGATCCAGAGGGACGGGCACATCAGGGTAAGACGTGAGGTGGATGGAAGTGATCATGCCTGATGCCCGCTGTATAAGCCTGTTTGGACAGCGTTGTGCTCTGGGGTTGCTTCTGTTGGTCAGGTCTAGGTTCAGACTGTAACTACGTCTATTGAGAATTTACAGGATATACAGGAGAAGACTTGACATATGGGTCTAAACTCTTCCACCAATCAATATGAGATCTTTGAGAGAATTTAATGCAACTCTGGATGGAAATAAATGTTTTAATATTGCATAAGCTTATCGAAACAATGCCACAGCCATAATCAAAGCAAGGGGGTGTCCAATTAGCGATAGTGTTTTTTTTTGCCAGGCAGTATTATTATTATTATTATTATTATTATTATTATTATTATTTCATTTAAGGCCTTAAATGTACGTGGGTGCAGAAAAAATGGCAATAGCAGCAAAGTGTGCATTGGATTCTCCCTGAATTAAATTGAAGCTCTTATTACTGCATGGAGAAAGAGGAATTCTGCAACAAAAGAGCCAAACACGGTGCATTCAGAGGGCACCATTGAGAACGTCACTCTTCACGAGCACTTCAAAAACCCAAATGACACTTCAGCTCTGAAAATGAGGGCTTTTGATAGTTTACTGTTAAGGAAAAGCTAAAATGCCATTGTGTACACCTCGTGTCCTGTTCAGTACTTAGCATTGGACATTTATTTGACATCAATTACAAACAATGATGAACTGTATTTTCATTTTTAAAGGACTTTCTCATTTATGCAAAAAAAAAAAGATTTAACTGAATAGACATTCTAGCTTTTCCAACACAGCCTGTATTCCCAGCAATCACACTATTGTTTTTCTTAATCTCCCTGAAATATCTTTACTCAACACATTTTTGGCATGGCTTCTGCTTCCAGCACTTTTGACGTATTGACACCGTTCCAACTCCAGAATGTTTGCTCAGATCCCATGTAGTGCTGGTCTAAAATAGCTGTAAAGCCCCCTGTCATCCTTTTGTTATTGTCATTTTCCATCCCTCGTTTTTTTTTTTCAACCCATTGAAATGAACGATCAACCATCCGACAATTGCACTGTTACTCGCTCTGCCAGCTCTACAGCCTCCCCAGTTGCTCTTGAGCAATCACACTTCACGTTTTCTTGCAGAAATGCATCCCTAATGAGAAATGGACTGTGGATATCGTTATGAACCAATGTAACATAGATAAGCTTTTTTTTTAAAATAAAATCCTTGTTACATATTTCTCATTATGTTTTGGAATTTGGATCTCTGGTTGAATTTTCTTTGCTTTATTCTTGAGTACTTCTAAATACTATGCATGTTTAAGTCCAAATGGGACTGAAATGAATTGATATTTACAGGAGACTTTAAGCACAGTACAGCGATGCAGGATGCAGTGATGCACAGTACTGCAGGAGAACATGCAAACGTTTTAAAGAAGACCATACGTCTATGAATGACCTGGCTTAGATGGCGCCGAGCCCACTGCAGTCGTTCCCATGAACACTTCAGCGAAAGGAACACCGGCTCATTGAAAATCATAAGATAACTTGACACCAATGATGGAAGTTATGGCCACATCCAAGCCAATTCTACATGTTTAGGCCATTTAAAGGAGTTCCTGCGTTTCAGACGTGAAGCAGACATTCCGATCATGTCTCCGGCGTACTGAGAGAATGAGAGTAAAAACTCCCTTTATGACTGTTGTGTTATTCTGCACAATCAAAAGTCCCAGTTTGACTAAAATACCCATCGTATATTTTACTTTAAAAATGTAAGAATCGCTTTTTCTAAGCCAAGCAGCATGGTTTTACACATGGTTTAAGTGTCGAGAGACCGTGAATCAATCCTTCAGGAAGGGAAACAAACATGCTGTGTATTTTTTTTTATTTTATTTTATTTTTTTAGATGTATAGGTAGCAGACTACATGTTTTTTTTTTTTTTTTACTTTTAGATGTTATCTGCTACGCTGATCTGTCACGAACCGAGCCGAAGGAAAAAAGCTGCAGAAATACGATGCGTCCTAGATACCAAAGCTGAAGGAATGCTGGGTATTATGTAATTATATCATTCTAATTATTTATTAAGCACAGACTCCATTTCGCTCTTGGTTGATTTCCATTGCTTACATTCCACAGGCATGTTTTAAGCCCCTCCCCTGTCCACATATCTAATGATGTATAAACCAAAACCTCCCTAAAATCTGTCTCGGTCAGGATGACACTGTCGTTAAAGCAAAAATGAAAGATGCTTTCATTTTGCATGTAAATAACTTGACCGATCACATGACTACATGATTGCACCGTTTGATAAGCGCGCAGCACCTGTGCACTGTAACTCGTTCCTCTTGCTAGAATATAAAATACCATCATACTCTCTGGATATCATCATACTCCATGCACTCCATCAAATCTGGGCTGTTAATCTAATTGATTAAACTGCATGTTTGTCTAATGCAGCGAGGGTGTGAGCATGAACACCTAGCAAAAAGCAGCTCGCATCACATATCCTTAGTTATTATGTGCAGGGCTGGTGGTGCTTTCTCTTTTTCTTTGTTTAAGGCAACTGAACTGTTATTTAATGTGTGTCTCTGTAATTAATTTGGAAAATGAGACTACCTCATCCATGACTGATGCCTAGTCACACAAATTGGCAGCCAGAGGGTTAGGCTGGTTCATTATGAAGCGGCGAGATAATTTTCATGAATCCATCATCGGAAGCTATCTGATGACGACGTGGCAGTAAACAAAAGCTGCACGTTTATGCTGGGCTTGTCTGTGAAACCTCTCTAAGCGGAACACAGAAGAAGAAGAGACGCTGCGGGTTCTATTCGATTGTGCTGGCGATAGAGGAGCGTGAGGTCTACAGAAGTCTGGATACATAACAATAGATTGTATTAGATCTTTGCCCATGACATTAGACTAGGTTATATTAGAATATCTACCTTTTTAGTCTTTTATTGAATCAAACAGCTCTGAAACAGAGCTGTATTTTTTGTAAGGATGTCACTTTAGTTGAGGTGGTATCAAAAACAAAATTATACAGTACTTTATTACTTATTAATAATTTAATATTATCCAGTGAGTAAGTTAAGTGAAGCCTTTTATTTGTCACTGCACAGTGAAATTCTTTCGTAACTGTGGTCAGAGTCCTTGAGCACAAAGGGTTAAAGGCCCTGCTCAAGAGCCCAACAATGGCAACCTGGTGGAGCTGGGGCTCGAACCACCGACCTTCTGATCAGTAACTTGCTGCCTTAGCCCTCTGAGCTGCCGCTGCCCCCAGTAGGGTTGGTGTGGAAGTTCTCTGATGATCATCATGCACAAGTTGACGAACGGTTTCATAATTTTCTGGGGATGAGCTCTTTAAAGGTCCCCCTGATCTCTCGTCATCTTCCAGTGATGTTCTTCTATTCAAAACACCTTGAAAGAATCGCTGTAACCTTGGCGAATCATGTCAAGCGTCGAATTTCACGTTCTCTCTTTGTTCTAACTTGCTGTCCTAGCAGACATCATAATGCGTGTGGTCAGAATAGCACCAGTCGCACAGCTCCCGATGTACACAAGACGATGTCTTTTGGCACACTGACTTATGAAGGTCGGTGCTCCCTGTGACTGTGTGTGCAGCCTTGTGTTGCCATCTGTTGGCGAGTAACAAAACTAGTCTCGAAACCTTTTGATACCACCTGGTATGCACACCGATCAGCCATAACATTTACACCATGAGTAGGTGAAGTGGGCCAGAGCCACCCTAGTAGCGCAAGGGAACCAAAAAAATAGGTGTACACGATCAGCCATGTCACAGAGTTACAGTGGTGTGAAAAACTATTTGCCCCCTTCCTGATTTCTTATTCTTTTGCATGTTTGTCACACAAAATGTTT
>JAOVVA010000051.1:6496353-6510433 GCA_028565275.1 Leiocassis micropogon
TTTAATATATATATATATATATATATATATATATATATATATATATATACTGTATATAAACCCTTACAGTATTATTAGCAGTGAGCTTTGAGATTTTGTGAAAATTTTGATCCTGTGAAAAGAAAAAACTCCCAAACGATTCATTATTGCTCATACAGCTTAGTGAGTGGGCTGTGTAGGCTTTTAGACCGCATTATTTCATCCCTCCTGATGCACTGATGTAGGGAAGACGGGGCGTTTGGGACTCGGCCTGTGTCTGTCCCCTGAACGGAAAGCACCTCAGTTTGCCCCGCTGTTTAAGCTCACTATTACCACCCCCTGGGGAAAAGAGGGAAGAGACAGACATGTACGTAGGCTGCTGGAGTGATGATGATGTTCCCGAGTAATGAAAGGGAAAAAAAGAACAAAATCAGGACTGGAAATGACCCGAGGTGATACGCGCCTGATGATTGTTCTAAGTGCCGAAAGCTGAGAGAGAGAGAGAGAGAGAGAGAGAGAGAGAGAGACGCCTGCAGGGAAATCTCTCCAACAGCCCACCGACTTCTAGACTGCTAGCAGCCACATACACTGTATCACTGTATCAGTGCTTTATTAATACTGTAATCATTTCCCCCCTCTTCTTCACCTGTAACGGATTTTCCTAACGCGCACCTTTGATGTTCTTTTACGCGGCTTTAAATGCTACTTTGCATCCAAAGTCACTTTCTTCTTTTTTCTTCAAGTGTTAATAAGAACCCGCGGGTGTTTATCAGCTCGTACAGGGTTTGGAGATCTCGAGTGTCGGGATTGTTTAATAGAAACACAAAGGTGCGGCGCGCAACCGTGAATAAAACTACAAATAACGGAATCATCCGACACGCATGTTTTAGTGTATAGGTAAAAAAAAAATTTTTTTTACATTATTTATTTCCTCACATCACTTTCCTGGACACCTCCCTGAGTCTATGTGTGTGTGTGTTTTGTTAATGACCCGTGAAAATGAAATGACACCGGGTGAGATCTCATTAAAACGCTCCTGGGTTTCCTGACTTGTTGAGGGTAAATAAGAAGTGTGTGTGTGTGTGTGTGTGTGAGAGAGAGAGAGAGAGACTTACAGTGAGCGGCAGCCATGGCTGAGCTGATCACGGCGAGCAGAGACGCACCGAGCGCGCAACACCGCCACTTCTGTAACTCCATGGCCGCGTAAAAGCCCCGGTTTAAAAAAATCCGAACCCAAGACAGCGAAACCCGGGCGTATTTCCGAAGTGTGCCCGCTAAAAGTGTTTCCTCTTCTCTCCTCTCCTCCGACACCTCCAGCCTCCGTATGTGTGTGTGTGTGTGAGGAGGACAGATGTGAGGATGTGAGCTCTGACAGCTCTGTGGTCTGCCGCCGGTGAGAGGAAATGCTCAGCGAGTGGGAAAAACAGACGCTCTTAAAGCCACGCTGCTCTCCCTGCGCGCATCTCTCTCTCTCTCTCTCTCTCTCACACACACGCGCACTCTCACACACTCTCTTCACCTCCTACTGTACCTTTTTTCTTTTCCCCACTCCTCCTTTCACACACAGCCCACAAAAACGGACAAAACACACACACACACACACACACACATGTATAATGCAGACACACTGATCATCCATAACAATATGACCACCTGTCTAATATTGAGTAGGTTCCCCTTCTGCCACCATAACAGTGATGCACCTTTCAATCATGACCAACATTCACCTTTTCCCTAGCTCTCCTACTGTATCAGACTACACGGGCCAGCCTTCACTCCCCATGTGCATCAGTGAGCCTAGGCCACCAATGACCCTTTCGCCAGTTCATCGGTTTTCCTTCCTTGGATCACTTTTTGGTATTTCCTGACCCCTGCAGACCAGGAACATCCCACAAGAGCTCCAGTTTTGGTGTTACTCTGACTCAGTTGTCTAGCTGTCGCAATTTGACTCTTCTCAAGCGTATATATCCCATTACAGTGGAGGCTGGAAGTGGGTGGGATGTACTACTGTATTAGGCAGCAAGTAACCTTTTTTTTTTTTTTTTTCCTGAAGTTGATGTGTTGGAAGGAGAAAAAATGGGCAAGCATAAGTATATGAGTGACTTTGTCAAGGACGGAATTGTGATGGCTAGAGGACTGGCTCAGAGCAACTCCAAAACTGCAGCTTTAAACTGAATTCAAATATTGGGTTTAAATAACCTAAAAAATTTTTTTTAATAAAATATATATTTTTTATAAAAATACAAAATTTTAACTCTGTTCTTGTTGTTGCTCATGTTGTTTGTCATAAATCTATGCACATTAAGGCTATATGGCCAAATGTATGTGGACACATGAGTATTCCACCCATCTATGGTTCTTCTCCTAAAGCTGAATGCAGAAACTTCTCAAAAATAGCTGTCATCCAGCTTCAGTTACAGTTTCCGTTCACTAAAATGAAAAGACCCAAAACGTGTTCCAGGATGACAACCTGCACAGAGAAAACCCGGTTTGCTTAAAGTCAGACAGGAAAATCCTGAACGCCCACACACAGTCCACAAAAACACAGATCCCTGACTAACATCAGCACTAACTAAATTAACACATTTACGATGAACTGGAACACTGACTGAACCCCAGGTGCTCTTTTATAGGGGTATGATCACAAATCCCTCCAGCCACATCTCATAATCTAGTGGAAAATGCTGTGCTAAAAACAGTGCTAACCACTACACCACCTAGTGAATGTCCAGTTTATCTTATTGGTAATAAACCAAAATGCCATGCCAGTGATAATTCTTTTTTTTTTTAATCTTCAAGAATATTCTACAGAAGCATGCCTTAGACTACACAATTTTTTGTCAAAACTGACTGAAGAAATTTTAATGACATGCTTGCTAAGAAACGTTTATTATTTATTTGTTAGGTATACCATTGTGTTCTGCTTAGTCCAGAACATTTGATATCAGATTATTGTAGTTACACATCTTGTAGTTTGTGTCCTTAATGTGATATTTTTTGAAACTCAACGTGAGCAAGAGAGCAAGGAGAAGAAATATATATATATTTTATTTATTTATTTATTTATTTATATTCTAATTTATCTTTTGGATTTGTTTTTCATTTTTCTTCAATATTTTTTCCCATGCCATATCGCACCCTCTGCTCTGTCACACAACAGCAACACTAAGGGTAAAGGCTAGCACATGCTTTTTCTGAGACATATGAAGACAGCCACCACCTCTTTGTGGTCGTGCTGTGCATGCTCTGTCACAGAGCAGCTGAACATTCTCAGAGTAAAGCACTATCTGTCCTCTTCTACACCCAGGGCATTCTACTGATCCTTGGACTGACAGGGGAGAAAGATTAATGCCATGCTTCCCACCTAACAGAACAGCCTCTTGGTCTTCTGGCCATGGATGACTGTTCAAAAATATAACCTTAACAAACACCAGAACCATACAGTATACCATATATCACCATATACAAAAAAATACAGTCATATTTAAAAGTTAGTACCCCCCTTTTTTGTTAAACTTCATATTCTATGAAAAGGGCAGTGGTGGTTTAAAGGATCAAGGCTGTGGGTTACTGGGTTATTGGTTACTGGAAAGCCTCAGTGCCACCAGTTTGCCATTGTTGATTGCTTAAGCAAGGCTCTTAACCCTATCTGATCCAGGGGCACTGTATCCTGGCTGACCCTGAGCTCTGACCCCAGCTTCCTAACTGGAATATGTGTATAAAAAAAAATAATAATAATAAAATATATATATATATATATATATAATAATAATTATTATTATTATTAATTCTATGTGTTTGTGTAAAAATTTTAAAAATCTTTTAATCATAGTAGGTCTCAGTATTAGGCAAATGCAACTTCAGATGAACAACATATATCTTTTTTTCCCCAAACTTTTTCATTTATTCATCTTCTGTGCCGCTTATCCTATACAGTAAGCTTGGAGGCTATTTCATGAAACACCTGTCACAAGTGCTACACCCGGACAGGATGCCAATCTATTGTAAAAAATTTTTCACCTTGAAATCGATCAAAAAAACGTGCGCAATACTAAGTAACCCCTTATTACATCCACAGGATGTAAGAGGGTAAGGTGTAGTTAGGTGTTGCTAATCATCAGCACTTAATTAATTGATCAACAGCAGGTGTGCAGATCTCTACAAATGCAGAAGTTTTGGCAATTTGCCGGTCTGGACTATTCAAGTGTATGTTAACACAATGCTACAGTAGGAGGGAAGATAAGCAATGTTCTTAGTGAAGTAATTGTTGCTGCTCATCAATCTGGAAAAGGTTATATAAAATAAATTCTAAACAATATGGAGTTCTACAGAAAGTTCAAAATTGTGGAAAGCATTCAAGAGAGTTGCCGGTCTTTCTAGCAATGGAGGTCCCAGCACATTCATTCCAAGGTCAGACCGTGCAATGCTGAGAGAAATGCAAAAATCCAGATAGTTACGTCTCAGATCCCACAGGCCTCACTGAGCATGTTAAATATTAAAGACAGCACAATTAGAAGAAGGTGTTTGGAGGGGTTGCAAGGAGAAAACTCTTCTATATTAACAAATATACATCTGAACAAACCACAAGAAATCTTAAACAATGTCCTATGGACAGATGAAACCAAAGTGGAGTTGTTTGGCCTTAATGGCCAGTGCCATGTCTGGTGAAAATCAAACAGCATTTTAGCAGAAACATCTCATAGCCACTGTCAAGCATGGCAGTGGAGGGATAATAATTTGGTCTGGAGAATCGGAGAGGATGTGTTGCTGTGCTGAGTGTGACTAGAGCTGAGTGAGTACTGGGCTGTTTTTAGCTTTGTAGGCAAGTATCAAGGTTTTGATTTTGATGCGGGCAGCTACAGGGGGCCAGTTGAAGTGGAGTGGTGTGGGAGAACTTGGGAAGGTTGAAAACAAGACGTGCAGCTGCAGTCTGCTTCACAGAGACATTCTGGTGGACAAAGGCAGACTTGCCAGGATCAAGTTGCAGTACTTGAGTCTTAAAACAACAAGGGACTGAACAAGCACCTGAGTAGCCTGTGAAGAAAGAAATGGGTGAATTCTTCTGATGTTGATGTATGGATGTGTGTCTGATGTAAAGAAGAAAGTTAGTTAGTCTTGAGTTACCCCAAGATTGCAGGCAATGGCTGAAGAAGTGATCTAATTGTTGTCCAGGGAGATTACAAGGTCTTGACTAGCGATGAACAGCAGTTTGTTTTTACTCAGATTAAGCTGCAGCTGATGAGCAGTCATCCAGCTTGATCATCTGTCATCATCTGCACCTGTTTCTTACTGGTTCATGCTTTTAAATTTGATGTTTTTATGCTTCAGTGATTCAGTTTATTAGTCACTGTGTGGGTTAACAAACAAAAAGCATTCCTCTGAACTGGTCAGGTACAGGGACTGGACTGAGAATGACTGGCAAAAACTTGTGAAAAATGAGAGCCAAACAAGTCTTTCAGGAAGCCTGCAAACTATTCCTCAAGACTATATTAAAAATACAAGAAAGTCTGGCTCCTTGGAAGCAACATGAAGAAATGAGGGGGAGGCTCAAGACTTTTGCACAATACTGTATATGATAGACCAAAAAATAAAACCAAGGCACAGTAGGCCTTTTTCCTTATATAACTTTTATAATTAATGTTTTTTTATTTATTTATTTTTTATTAATTTTGGACCCAGAATGGCTACAAACCTTGCCAAAGAAGTTGAAAAAGAAACAAACATACAGGTAATACCACATGACTTTTTTTTTTCTTTAGGTTCAGTAGTCAGTCTGAGAATTCAGTTTTATCAGAAATGTCCAGCACAACATGTCAAATGACCGCTGCTCGGCGCTTCTAGTGTTAAAGTGAAGGTGGCACGATGGTATAGTGGTTAGCACTGTTGTCTTGCACCTCCCAGGGTTTAAAATCTCACCTCTGCTCTGTGTGTGTGTGGAGTTTGCATGTTCTGTGCTTGATGGGTTTCCTCTGCATATTCCGGTTCTCTCCCACAGTCCAAAGACGTGGTGTTGAATGATCAACTGTGTGTGTGTGCTTTTGTTCCCTATAATCGATTCACCCCCCCTGTTCCCCTTCTAACCCAGACAGGTTAAGTGGTATAGATGGATGGTTTAAAGCAAGTATATGATGGTTGTTTCTGTGTTACGCTGTATACATATTAATACATACACACACACATATATATTAACACACACACACACACACACACACACACACACACACACACCTATGAGTCATCTAAGTCAAACAGCCTGAGTGATAGTACACTGATCAGCCATAACATTTCAATACAAATCATTAAACACAGTGTAATGTGGGTTCCTCTTGTGCCACCGGGGCAGGTCCGATCCTTTGGGGCATGACTTCACAAGATCTCTTTTGGGTGTGAATCGGACTTGTTTGTCTGGTGCATCTAGGGAGTTTGGAGACCGGGTCAGCAGTCTTGGGCTCTTTGCCTGCTGGGCTCCCTGTGTGGTGGTTTGTGGTGCACTTTCTATTGTGGGGCAGCATGGGCTTTTCTGTGCTGCATTGGCCTTTTTTTGTAGGATTGGGTCTTTAGTCCCAGCGGGCAGGGGTGAGCCTTGGGTGCCCACGATTCTTTCACCAGTTTACTAGTGTGTATATATATAGTGGATAATCAATGTTAATGTGTTAGGGTTATGTGATATAAATGTTATGGTTGATGTGTGTATCTGTTGTTTGTTTTCATTTTGCACCAATGCATTATCAATGTTTAATTCCTATAGCGTTTTGATCCTCTTGTGCTTGGATGTGCTCAGGTTTCAGTTTCTTCATTAAAGCATTTGCTTTATATCACCTGCAAGTGTCTCTGCTTCTCTGTCTTTCCCATGACAAACTCCCTGGAGTATTCATCAGTTCCATACTTGCAAGCCTGAAACTTGTAACCACACACAGTACATTCCTCAAACTTTTTCTTAGCAGGTAGCTTTCCAATTCGTCTCACTGTAGTTACGGAATAACTGGAATTCTAACAGGAATCCATGAATAGTAATAAGGACGTCAGTGTGTCCTTCGGCACCGTGAACGGCTTGCAGGTTCAGGACTGCTGGAGAGATCGTTTCTTTTTCAATACTGTATATATACTGTACTGTATATATGTATGTTTATATGTATCTTCGACACGTTGTCCTAGCTGTGTATTGAACACGACAGCAAACGCTGCCTGAAGCAGATTTGCCCGAGAACTGCATGTTCCAGGATTTAAGCAAAGATGGAAATGAGGTTTTAGCATATACACTCCAGGTGGTTTCTCTTTCAATCCCACTCCACATCATGCTTTACATTTACTAATTTTCCCAGTATGGAGGGTCATTATGTAATTAATAGGGCTCGAAACTCAAAGCACCTATGTTCCTCATTTAGAATGGTGATGGACATTTGAGATAAAAAAAAAAAACACATTAATTATAAACCAATTGCTATTCAATGAAGAGAAATGGATTCAATTTAGCTTATTTTTTCCACGTAGATTATTTCCTGAATGAAGAAAAGAATACCATTTGAATAGACGAAGGCATAAAAGCAACTTGTTATCTGTAAACACATGACAATTTTTTTTATTACTTTAAATTTTACCAGCCTCCCCTTATGTTGTACATCAGGAAATTAGCTCAAATGAAAGGTTTGTCTTTTGTGCCACTTAAATAAATAATAATCATGTTAATTAAAGGCTTTTTTTTTTTTGGTAAAACATTTGTATAGCATGCTGTGAGCACCCAGGTGAGATTCAGCGTTGGCTTTTTTTTTCCACCTCCAGGCTCCGTCTGATTGCTTCCTTGCACATCACATTTTCTCTTGCTTTAAAAAAGAAAACAAATCCTAGTCACAGAATCACACTAACAGCCATGCTGTTCATTAATTCATTCATCTTCCCACCGCTTAGCCTGTACAGAGTGGAGAGAAGCCTGGAGCCTATCCCAGGAGACTCCAGGCACAAGCCAGGGTACATACTGGACAGGGTGCCAATCCATCACAGGGCACACATTCAAACACTACGGCCAATTTGAGACCAGCAATTAGTCGAACCTGCATGTCTTTTGACTGTTGGAGAAAACCCACCACGTTGGGGAGAACATGCAATCTCCACGCACACATACCTGAGTCAGGACTCGAACCCTTGTCCCTGGCGGTGTGTGGCCACAGCGCAACCCACTATGGCACTATGCCGCCTACCACTACGGAACCAATGCAATGGTAATGTTTCTTGGTATCAAAGACTTCAAATTACATTAATTTTAAAGTAAATAAGCAATTAAAAAAACAGCATCTCAGTTGTATGTACTGTCGCCCTATGCCTCCAGAGTTGGGGGTTCGAATCTCTCTTCTAGGTCATGTACTGTATGTGGCATTTATACTGTATGCTTTCCACATGCTTGGTGCTTTTCCACAGGCTACTCCTGTCTCCTCCCACAGTCCAAAGACATGTGATAATGTACAGTAATGGGAGTGTTGGTGTGTGTGTGTGTTTGTGTGTCTACGCTTATGCCCTGAAATGCCACCCTTTCCAGGGTGTACCCTGCCTTGTGTGCTAAGTTTCTTGGAATAAGTTCCAGGCCCCTTGCGACAATACTACACACGAAAAACAGTACAGACGATGGATGGATGGATGGATGGATGGATGGATGCCCCACTTAGTAACAGGATCTAAAGATACAGACATTCTAAATGTTTTCTGTCAGGTCTCACCACTATTACACATTACACTCTGATTAGTATCTCACTCACTCAGCGTCTATAATGCTTCATCCTGTATAAATGGACGCTGCGGGCCTGGAGCCTATCCAAGGAGACTTAGGGCATGAGGAGAGGTACATCGTGGACAGGGTGCCAGTCCACCGCAGGGTTAGGGTTAACTAGAGGCATGTAATATGTTGGTATACAAACCAGTCAACATTCCCCAATGTAGTATGTAAAAACATCTAAGCACTTCGCACAATCGCAACATTTGAAGATTTCAGGTTTTTATAAATTTCAAAGGAATAAACGGAAAACGTACAGTAGATCTATCTTGGTCCAAGAGATTTCGCATCGGACGCCTCTAAGGAATGTTTCTTATTGATCATCTCTTTCTTATTATTACTGAAGTTTACATTTGTGATGTTTACTGAAAGAGGGTCTAAAAAATTCTCACCAATTCTGTATTCAAGACATTGGAATGTGACATACACACCTCTCGCCTCTGTGTTGTGTTGCTCCCCATTGATCTGCTTTGTTTTGTTTGTCTTACTGTGTATCACGCTTTAACCCATGACTATATATTTTTTTAAAGCCAGAACTTCTCACTTTTTCACTGTTTTCTTACAGCTGATGGTTTGTTTCCTAGAATCCTCACAATCAATTATTTATTATTTAGGCTAATTATTGAATGCTGCTTTACAAATGATTCAAATGACTACAAAACCAATCATAAATGTGAAATAGTTTGAATGTAGCTACACTAACAAAAAGGAATTTGATTTGTAGAACCTTACACTAAGGACGACATGGTGGTGTAGTGGTTGGCACTTTCGTCTTGCACCTTCAGGGTCCGGGTTCCATTGTCCCGTCTGTGTGCATGGTGTTTGCATGTTCTCCCTGTGCTTTGTGGGTTTTCTCCGGCTACTCCGGTTTCCTCACACAGTCCAAAGACATTAAGTTTAGGCCATTTCTGTTTTGGGCCATTAAAGGAGTTCCTGGGAGGCCAGCATTTCAGAGGACAATCGTGATGCAGACAAAACACAATCATATGTCCTGGTTTGACTTGAACGGCCCTTTTTATATAATAAAGAAAAGACTTAAAAGAAATGAGTGGAAGTTTGGAAGAATCAATTGATTTGTGCACTATTTATTATAAACCTAGACATAAACCTAATATTAGACAAATGAAATTGGTGCAACCATTTGACAAAAAACAATTGTTTTAAACGTCCATCTTTAAATATTTGTTTTTGTTCATTTCAGATAACTTATTTGTAAAGATATTTCTGTAAGGTGTATATAGTGCTGTATCTCTGGCCTCTGGGTAAAAAAATATATTTTCCTTTCAAAAAGATGAATCCTCTTCTATCCTCCAGTAGTTTCTGGGATATTATGACCTTAGTATTATAAGGTAGTGAGGTAAGAACGAACCGGAGACAGAACCTTATAAGGTCACAGTGTGTCCGCTTACAGAGTTTCACGCATATCAGGTGTGCTGGAGGGGGGAAAAAATGGGTCATGCACGGGTTACGTTATTCTTGATATTCTGGTGGAAGGAAAATGGCTGTCTTGTGGCTGCCTGACCCAAATCTGCTCCCGTCGATGCCAAGCACTCGGAAAGTTCTCAGCTTAGCGGCTGTAAGGAAGCTTTGCAGCGCTCGTCTTAGACAGATATAATCTACTGTCATTCCTGAGGACTTGACTCGTCCTTCACTTAAACCTGCCAGGAGAAAATGTGTTTTTTTTTTTTTCCTTTTCTTGCAGTTCATTCGGTTTGTTTATGCTGTATGTCGATTTCTATGAACGGAGCTCCAAAATGTTTTAAATAAATTAGAGTTAGTGTGAGGATCTGGCTTCAGACACACACTTTTTTTTTCTTCACCATTGTTCCATTTTAAACTCCCTTTTAAATAATTTAGAAAAGCAGAGCAGAGAGCTGGTTTACAATGAATTTAAAAGGGTTTGTGGTGCAAAGCATATTGGTAAAACTGAAATAAGATAATGTCCACGTAGGAATGCAAACTCTCATAATTGTAAAAATATTGCTGTTATAATGAAGCACCGGCGATCACAGAGATGCACTTAATAAGTGAGAGAAAATAAACTGTTAAAGCCATGTGGTACTTAAGGTTCATTTTAAATTTAAATTAATTGCCCTATGAAAACATAACATACACATTAATATTAATTATGTCCACAGTACGGTTGTTATTATGGCAATATTCAATTTATTTGCAATTATATTTTCTTTTTAAGTGCTATTTTTATTGTGCATCAGAACGATTGCACAACTTTAATAGAAAAAAAGAGACTCCAAGGTTGCTCACCTTTAGCAGATGCCTTTGTTATGCTTTAACAAAGCATCTGACTAATTTTCTGAATGAATATTCGTCCACTCTTCTTGGCGGAATTGGTATTTAATTCAAAAATTGAAAACAAAAAGTAAAGAATTTAATTCACATCTGTTGGTTTCCTTTAACAGACCCGATGCTTAAGCATTGTCCACAATAGGGTTAAGACAACCAGCTCTGATATGTGTTTGTTTGAAGGCTTATTTTCCTACTGAAACACTCAAGTTTTAACCTTCCACCTAAAGATTTGAGGTTATGCTGAAGAATTTTGAGATTGATCCTCCATTATTACTCCATCCACTTTGAGCAATGCACCAGTTCCACAGCATCAATACAGCCCCATGCTTAACAGCTAGTACAGTGTGCTTGGGATTGAATTCCTCACCTTTACTCCTCCAAACATCAGTTCTTTCATGAGAACTTTCCTCCCAAAGGCTTTTTCTTTGTCCATGTGTTCGGCTGTAAACGTTATTTAGGCTTGAATGTGTCAATTTTGGAGCAGAGCCATCTTTCTTTCATAGCAGCCTTTCCTTACATGGTTATATAACACGATAGATAGTAGCCATGTTTATTGTACATGGCGTTGTGTTAGTCAGACTAGAACAAGTATTTTAAAGTAAATACAAACATGTTAGTGTGACTGCAATTGTACAGAATTAAACTTCTTAAAGTTGGACAAGCACACCAAGATAATGCAGGTGGACACATGCTCTACAGTTTCTTCCATGGGTTTGACCCAGGAGACAAACAAAACAAGTAGAAAAAGCTGCTAACAATGCAGTAGGGTCATCTGCCTTTGGAGAAATCCATAACCACAATGGATAGCATAGCATCTCATTTGTACAAAAAGTACAGCATGTAAGAAATGTACAGTGCTGTAAGTCTGTCCATGTTTTCACCACTCGACATGCTACCAGTTTGCCACTACATAAATTGTTTGTTGATTATTTTAATCTGTGATGTAATAGGGCTAGGAATACAAAACCAACAAGCTGAAAGGGGGCATATTGCCACTTACTGAGCGGAGCTGGACATACAGCGGTACCTTGGCATACAAACGTAATCCATTCCCGTTGTGAGTTCTTAAGGCGAAAAATAGTATTGCGAAACACATTTTTCCATAAGAACTAACGTAAATGTTTTTAATAAAAATATATTACCAACATTACCAATTTCCAACACTATAATTATATCTTTGCATATAAAAGCAATCAAAACATTTAGAAATGACATGTAAATAAAGTAGAATATTAAATAAATAGACATCAAACCACAGTTAACCTTAATTTATGAACACTCTTGGCACCGGCTGCTTACAAAACAAAACTGAAAGTGTTTCTCTTTTCTTCTTGCTACCATCCTTCATAACATTCTTGGTGCTATGCCTTTACTAAATCTTTCACAAAATGCAAAAAAAAAAAAAAGATAAAAAAAAAAAAGGAAACTTGCTGACTCTGACTAACGAGATTTGATTGGCCCAGACATTCACGTATCTTGGCTGGTGTTCGGTTCAGCTTGGTTCGATCGCTCGTATGTTTCACATGCCGAGGCAAACTCCTTGGAAAATTTCAGTATTTAAGGCAAAAATTAGTGAAGCGGGGCGTTCGTATGCCTAAAGGTACCTGCCTCGCTTGTATAACGGGACAAGGACAGTAATGCAATTAAATGGCCTGGTCAAGCTACAGTATAACTAAAGCTTGACTTGATAGTGCATGTAAACATAATAACTCATAATAACACTGATGTCCCAGCAGCTTCCAGTTCAACAGCAGGCCTGTGCCTTGATGGTCTGAACCTATTTCCTCTCATCCCAGGATGACAGCTTGGGTCTTCTTCCAGATCTTGGCAAAAGAGTAACACCTGTCCTCTCACAAATTTGTTCTTACAGTATGTACCGCTGCTTGAATCTATCTACAAAAGACTTTCTTAACTCGTGTAAATCTACCTTCCTCTTTCTTAGATACGCCCTGAGCTCCTTGGACTTTCCCATTGCACTGTGTGTTGGTTAGAGGTGGCAACCCCAACTTTAGAAAGTAAAAGTCCTTCCACATCATTTGTTCCTTCTATTAACTAAGTCAGCACAAAACAGGTGATGTCACTAATTACTTCATTCCTATCTGCCTGAACAGTTGTGCTGATGAGAATACGCTGGTTTATCAAATGAATGGAACAAACATGTGGCAGGATTTTTACTTTCTGAAGCCGGCGTTGCCACCTCTGGTGTTGGTCAATCCAATGACAGCTGTTAGACAGATTATTTTTATGTTGCCATTGAAAAGCTAACAGTAAGCTAACAGGAAGATGCTAGGCAGGTTAAGAAATTTTGGAACTTTAAGTACAACTGAATTAATAATCTAATTTGGAGTATGTAATAATGTATATAAGCATTTTGCATTCAGGCAACCCAAAATAAATGCAGCCTGGTGCTCTAAGTACGAGAAAACCCAGTTTATTTAAAAATTCATTGAAGGCCCAATATTGCCACAAAATTTGTTAGTTCATGATGTTAGTTTTTGCCCATCAGATGGAATTTATATTACAGTATGGACATAAGTGCTTATAAAAATATTGTAAGATTGTTATTAAACAAATATACTATTTATTTTTCAGTACACTGATGACTAAAGATAAGACCTCTCTTTGGTGCATTTGAAAAATGGAAGCTCTCTATCAGACCGATTTTGATTCTGTTCTCAGCTCGGCATCCTACTCTCACTTGGAATAATGAGATGTCGCTGGATCTGGTTCCATTCGATTCGATTTTGCTGGCTTGCATTGTCTATTTGTTCTTGTTTTTCACTGTGAGAGCTGAGAGCTGAGCCAAAAACCCAGTACTTTCTATTAAAAATAATAGAAAAAAACTCCCAGGAAACAGCATGATTCCATTTGCATTATACTAACTAGAGCGTAAAGGTAATGCAACTGGGCGACGGATAAGAGCACTGGGAATAGGTAGAGATGGTGAAGTTTAGTGGTGATAGTATGTGTGTACCCCGTATAGCCCCCCCCCCCCCCCACAATCATCCTTCTCCATTCTTCATCAACACAATT
>JAOVVA010000051.1:6514402-6528940 GCA_028565275.1 Leiocassis micropogon
TGGCAAAAAAAGAATTGCTGCTCAAAAGAATCACAAAATGCAACTAAAATATTTTTTTAACTACTGAAGGATAAAATAGTAGGAAATTGTATACAATCTTCCAGATTGGGTCTGATCTCCAAACCACCACAATGATCATGTTTGATGTGAATCTTCCAGTTACACAGAACTATTAAGTAGATAATTTTATGTCTCCATGATTATATCCAGAGGCTATACATACAGTATTTAGCAAGCATTTGGCAAGCATTCAGTTAGCAACTTAAGAGTAATACTGATGAAGTACGCAGAAACTGTAGAACACATACATAAGTGGCTTAAACAGGTTCTTAAAGGCTTTTCCACCGAAGCATTTTGTATTCTCATCAAAAAAAAAGGTCTCATCGCTGTTCTAGTGTCCTTAGCATGGAGCCAAGGATGTCATCATGTCTCATCTTAAACACAAGCATTTACATAGTGTATGTATTTAAAGAAGACTTCAAGCACACAAACAGTATATATAATGAGACTGTTTTTAATGGTGCACATGTTTTAAAGAAAGCTGTATGTCTGTGAATGACGATCCCAGCTAAGGAGCCCACTGCAGTCGTTCCTATGAACATGCAGCGAAAAATCGTCAGATATCTTGTAACCAACTGGCAGAAGAGACACATCTGTCTGTGGGAACTGTACACACAATCATTCACCAGCACCACTTGCACATTACAGGAACTCAGTTGGGAGTTATTGCCATGTCCTCGCTCCAAGTAATTTCCACATGTTTGGGTCATTACAGGAGTTCCTTGGAGGCCAGTGTTTCAAACATAAAGCAGGCAGTCCGATCATGGCTCGAGCGTACTGAGAAAACTTTCTACCTTGAAGCACTAGTGAAACACTGGAATAAGTGCATTAATGTAGCAGGGGATTTTATATATATATATATATATATATATAAAGAGAGTTTTTACTCTTATAACTGTGTTCTGTTATTCTGCACATCAAAAATATTGGTTTGGCTTCAATTCCCCTTCGTACATGGCTAACCTGCGAAATGATCATGCACACTCATACCCCAAGTGCTATGTATTTATCTAAAAGAAAACATTCACATGAACAAATGGGTAATTTTTACATATTCCTTTAAGTTTTAAGGTTAAGAGTGTTTGAGATCACCACTGGTTACAACCTCGAGCTGGATTTTTGTTTTGTTTTAGTGTTGGCATGGAAAGTTTGGATTGGTTTTGTAGTCACTGTAACCGATGTTGTTGCCAGACGCTATTTTTGAAAAAGGTTTATACCAGCTTTGGCTTTAAAATGCACACATGCTTTACAAAATAAAATAAAACATCCTTATAAGAAGAATGTTTCTTTACAAAGCCATTTTTTTTATATTTAAGTAGACATTTTATGCACATTTCTGAAAATGAACATTTTCGACATTCTGATGTGTCTCCAAAAGGGAAAAATAGCCTTTTTGACCAGGGCTTAAACAATCTAATTAGATTTCCCCTCATTGTGACCTCATATAAGAAGAAGCCCTCCGCAGCCATGTTGCTCAGCTCTATAGTTTCTGGAGGGGAGTGGCTTAGCAGTAGCTCATTTACATAAATACTGAAACAGCACATTTGAAGAAGGAGTGACATTAAGGCGATTGAGGTATAAAAAAAATTGCATTATCTGAGGTGTATTTCAGCTGGATCATTAACACACATGATTTGAAGGATCTCTGGGGGATCTTTATCTATGTTAACTATAAATTAAAAAATATTAAAACATAGGAGCTTTTAAAATTATTTTGTAAGTCAGCACTCTCAGGTACAGATGATCAACCAAGCACACACAACTCCCACACACACACCTAAATTACAGTTGTAACAAAAAAGAATCCACACATAACCAGATTTAGGTTCTCCAGCTATGTTTTCTTCACTGTTTAGAGCTGTTTGTGTGGTCATGATTTCAACCACATAAAAAGTTTCTTTAATGATCCGGAGCTCCAGCCGCACACAGCGTGTTTTGCTGTCACTCACCTCGAATCACCTCGAGTAATCTGAGACAAGAATGGCCCTTATCTGATTTCTTCACCTTTAGTTTCAGACATGTCGTACAGACGCTTTTCTGGATTATGGGAAGGTGCAAAGCATGCTGGGTCATTTTCTTTCCCAGCCTGAAATAGCCTTAGCTGACAGGCAACCCTGTCGGTAGACTTCAGATCGGCCTGAGGTGCCTATAAAGGAGGCGTGCTGTTACTTTTGTTGCCGTTGAATGAGTTACTACAGTTTTCTAGACGTAGGAGTTTTCATTTTTTCCAAAAATAATTTTAGATGGAAAATCATCTAAAATTCAACTTAATGAAACAAAGAAAAGAAAAAAAATATATATATCAAAAGACTTCAACCAAAGGCAGTAATTACAGTATGAGACTCAAATTCATGCTTAATCATAATGTATTCTCTTTCATCACACCTTACATCCAAGCGTCAAAATAATATTAAGGTTCAGAAATTAATCCTGGCTACATGAAGCCCTAAAAATATGACCCAAATGGAAAAATACTAAATTTGAAAAGCTTTGCCTCCATTTGTGTTGTGCACTTTGCATGTTTGTGTCCTAGAGAAAAACCTCCAGCTAAATAGTATTTATACCTCAAGGTTAAAGCCTTTTCCCTCCAGAACACAACAAATTTAGATTCAGGCCTCCAAGTACTGAAGTGGAAAAACGACAGTGAATAAATAAACAGATTCGAAGGTGGACAAATAACTTCAGCTGCTACCCGGTAATCCCCTCCAGCTAGGATTAGCTGCACTCTCCATGGCCTCGAAATAACACTTTGAGTGCATGCATGCATATGTAGAAGGAAAACATGTCTCATGGGGGGAAAAAGACACTGCAGTGTAATCGCAGATGGCTCTTTTAAACTAAGTGCACTAATTACAGTGAGAGGCACACAGTATGCACTGTATACGCTCGAAACTGTAACGTTCTTGCAGCTCGACCTGTTCCTATCGAATATTCTTATTGATGAGTACAGTATGTGCTGAGCATAATCGAGCTAAGACTGTTTATCACATTTAGCTTTAGGGGGATCATTAATGGTATTTACAGTTTTTCAGAATGTTGTGGTGCTAACAGTGGAGCTCGGTGTTCCGCTTTCAGCAAGGGGTGACCTCCAGTTCTGACAAATAAGGCCAATGCAGAAGTGCCAAAATGTGCAGTTCCTCGAATGACCACTAGGTCCATAAGTGACACCTTGGATGACACCTGGCTAAATAAGTGAGTGACATCCCGATAGAGCCTCAAGTTAAAATGCCTAACTTTTACAACAGAAATGGTTGTAAAATGCAGCCTGGTACAAAAAATGAATTTGGTCTCCATAGATAGGTTTTCCATTTATGACAACTGGAGATGGGGTGATCTTCTTTTTTTTTAATGTAAACTCATCAGTAAAAATTATACTATAAGATTGACACAGACCATATATGATTCTCAAAATGTATATTACAGTACATGTGTAAGAATGTGTGTTAAGATGAAGAGAAAAAAATTATATACTCAAGCAAGCGGAAGGAGTGGATGGCGAATGTGTTACGTCACATCCAATAGTGCGTAAGCGAGCAGTTTGAAAAGGTGCAGTCAGCCTCTGAACCACGTAATAATCTTCGGCCCCTGGTGACGGGTGAGGATTGGATATGACTCAATTAGGGAGAAAATCTGGGATAATCCAAATCCAAAAATGTTTTAAATAATAATAATATAAATGTACGATGTGCTGTATAAACATTGAAATAATTAAACACAGACAAGGTATGCAAAAGAGTATGCAAATACAACTGTAACGTGGAAGGGGTGTCAAAAGAAACAAGTGAAAATTTGTCTTTTTTTTTTTTTGGTTTGGCCCTGTGTCCACCATGATGGATGCTTTGAATGAAACTATTAAGGTCTCAGGTCACATGATGGAAGGGAGGTTGGGCCTAATTAGCATACTAAAAGTACAGGCTACACTGAACAATTTTCAAAAATTAGTTTTTTTAAACATGGCCAAAAAAATTATGTTATCACTCGACATTTTTAGGAATATTCTTTTTATTTATTGTGTGCTTGTATAGCCTGAATCAATCTTTAAGCCATCAAAATTAAGCCGATTTGTATGATAGTTGCAACACAGATGGGTATCAAACCAATCAAGCGTTCTGATATGCATCACTTTATAGCTAACGAGCTTACTGGAATGGTTGCCATGGGTCGATCTGTAGGGTATGGATGATGGAGTTCAATCAAATGCAAAGTTACGTCAGCATACAAATTAAAATTATTCACCTTAGCATTTTAGCTAAGCTAACGAGGTTGTCGTAACTGTGGTAAGTAGGCGTGGTCCAACCAACAACCAGGCTCCATGTCAGATCCTGCCTACATGCCGACTACCAGAGCTCCCACAGTTGAGCTTTAGAAACGCTCTTCTGAAAGCCTATGGGTGACATCACTGAGGGTTTGACCCGTTCTTTTAATGCGGTCCATAATCCAGGGATGAAATGTTCTTGGGTTTGGTGTAAAGAATTAGAATACATCACTTATTAATCTGATATCTGTATTGTATAATATGTAAAGGCGTCCTTGTTTCCATTGTAAAGTTTTATTTACTGTATACATACATGGACCTTGTACTCCCTTTAGAGTCTTCTCTAAAGTGTCGCCTTGATGTCTGTACTTCCTAGCTCACTAGCTAGCCAAGGGCACTGAAACAACCTAAATGATGAAGAAGTTCTACGATGGTGCGAGTTCGGTTGTTAAACACGGCAATAAAACCTCCTTCTCTTTCAGTAACGTAATCCATTCATTCTTCACGTCTGCCCGCCGGCTGGAAAAAAAACGGGAGGAGAGAAATCAACACTGCTCAAAGCTGGCCAAATTTGGCACCGGCCGCTCATCAGTTTGATTTATAGCCACCCCGGTGACACCCATCATCACTGTAATAGCAGCTTATAACTGATAGCCCGGGCACTTTGTCTGGCAGCACCGAAGCAATGCAGAGTTACCTGCTCTGTCCCATCAGAGGCTACATTTGTTATGGCATGATGCAAAATGTTATTAATGGAAGTGACACACACACACTCATACTCTCTCTCTCACACACACACACACACACACACAGGGATGTGTTCATGTTGCATGCAGACGCTCTGGCGAAAGGGAGATTTTCTCAGACACTTCGAGTGCCCTTGGCCCATATGTCAGAATATAAGTCTGGCTGTAGGAGAAGCTCTGTCTAAACATGTCGAAATGATGGTGTAAAATTCCACATTGTCCACTTATTATGCTTTTTACTCTCCATGTCTCGTTTTCAGCACAGTCCCCATGACATCTGTGTTAAAGATATATTGTACAGTACTGTGTTAATTTACAGGTGTATACAGTACCTACTGTGGGACAGCCTTAAAAAGCAGAGCATTTTTAGCCATTTTTGCTTGATTTTGTTTTAAATGTATATTTGTTGTCGGGATTGTATAGAATAGAATGACATATACTGTATATTTTTTTGTTCCAGCACAATCTAGACTATTTAATTTTAACCAACTATATAAACATGACTAAGCAAAACAAACAAAAAAAAAATTGTGTTGGCAAAGTAATATGCACAGATACTGTACATACTGTATGATCACATGTTTTTATAATAGTTTTCGGTTGTTTATATGACCAAAATAAATAAATAAATGATACAAGTATTTGGTTAGTTTGACATTCTTGCAATGTCCTTCCCATATTCCGGTAGTTTTAAAAGTAATGATAACTTTGGTTCTACATGACATATCTGCAAGCACAAATGCACAGTTTGATGCCCACAGCCTCCCCCGTCGACACACACCTGCAGGACTTCTGTATAAGGAGTTTTTTTTTTTTTTTTTTTTAATCTGTCAATCAGTGTTGCCAGCAGGAATCCGTGCTGCTTGAGTTTTAAGGGTTAAAGTTCACGCTGCCACTCATTCTCATATTATTTTATCACAGATTGTAATGTTTGCCTTGGAAGTTCTTTTTTTTTTTTTTTTGTAATACTTTCTGTGTACTGTATTGAGACTTTGCTTCAGTCTTTCTAGAAATTCCTCCTAACTTTCACTTTTCCAACCAAACACTTCCACAACATGATGCTACAGTACCATGCATATGGCTCATGGTAGAGATGGTGTTCTTTAAATTAACAGCTTTAACCAATTTTTTTCCTCCCTGAACATTATGGCCAAATGGTTTGACTTTTGTTTCATCTGACAAGAGAACAGCCAGTATTTTTATTTATTTATTTTTTTTAATGCAAACTTGCACAACAGCCTGTCAGTAACCATAAAAATGGTGGACTCACATCTGGTGGATGGTCATATTTGGTTCATGACACCTGACTCACTCACACATCATCTATCCTACTTGATCCTGTATTCAGGGTTGCGAGGGGTCTGGAGCCTATCCCAGGAGTCTGGCAATTTGGGACTGCCAATTAGGCTAATCTGCATGTGTTTGGACTGTGGGAGTCAAACTCAGACCCTGGACGTGCGAGGCAACTGTGCTAACCACTAAGCCTCCGTACCGCTGTACACGACAACCTTAACTCCTTAATCTGCACTTCTTTTATGGATGATGCAGTGTGTGTGTGTGTGTGTGTGTGTGTGTGTGTGTGCGTGTGTGTGTGTGGTTGCAAGCTTTTCATATTTGGATGTACCGTAAGTAGTTGTTCAGACGCTGCTTGTACCCTCAGTTGCTTGTAAATTGCTCATGACTAGTAAATTTACCATGTAATGGTTCATAATGCTTTTGAGTTGCGTGGATTGTCGAAAAGAGCCAAAAAATGGGAAAAAAGATGGCACTGGTTCTGAACCAAATGTTTGCTCCTGATTAATTTCTAATCTTGACAATTGTCCAATCAGATGCTTCTAATTCTTACTACTGTACATACTGTATTGGTGAATGTAAATCTTTGACCATCTGTAATTCTCATATAATGAATTCAAACTAAAACTTTTTGAAATCTAAGTTAAATTTGAAATTAATTGTTTCAGTAACATATTTGAATGTCTTTAGCCTAGCTGTATGAAAACCTTTTTGACCTCATATTGTATAAAGTGCATCATAGCCTTTGAATTTCTCCACAGGGGAAAGTCGAAGGCTTGGTGATATCTCAGTAATGTGATGAGCAGCATGCTGTTTCATAGATGTTCCACAACATTAACTGTTTCTTGAATACAGTACCAGTCAGACGTTTGGGTACAAGTTTGGATTTATTTTCTACAATCCAAAACAACACTGTCTTTTCTTCAAATCTATGAAATAACAATATGGCATTACGTAATTAAGTAACCACACCAACAGTCAATTGTTATTTTAAGACGTGAGGGTCAGCTGTTCTGGAACAATTTTAGCTGTTTGCAAGAACAGTATTATCAAGTGCAAAACCCATCAAGCTCCATGATGGAACTGTCTCTCATGAAGACCTTCCCAGGAAGGCAAGACCAAAACTTACATCTGCTGCAAATACCAACCAGCACCTCAGATTAAAGCCATTATAAAGGCTTTACAGAGCATAAATAGCAGATACATCTCAACATCAACTGTTCATAGGAGATTATTGCATACAAATATTGCATTATTGTAGAGTATTGCATATGGACGCCTTCAGCATTGTTTTACAATGTAAAAAGAAATAAAAATCAGGAAAGTCCATCGGATTAGAAGGTGTGTCCAAACTTTTGACTGGTAGTGTAAATTGTTTCGAAACCATGACGTTGCATGGAAATTAAAAGGCAATCATTCTACCGTGCATGTCTTTGGACTGTAGAAACTCTACGCACTTGGAGCAGTGGCGAGGTTTTATGCCTCCAAGCCTTGGAAGTGCAAGGTGACAGTGTACAGTACGTCACATCACATATACAAGTCTTATAATATACCAAATGCTTTAGAATAGACATAGTCTACGTGGGATTGAATCAACTTTGGTGTGAAAACTATAATATGTTTTAGGCTACACCATACCACCCTGTTGTTGGTTATTTTCCAGTATCAGCATATCTTGTTGTTTCATTCTTAATGTACATTATGTACATACAGTTAAACTTGCTGCTATATTTTATTTCTAGTCCTTCATTCATTAATCATTTGCATTTAGTATAAGAAATGTAACCAGATCGCAGTCTGTAGGACACAGAAAGCTTAAACATGTACACTTCGGCATTACAAGACAAACTTTGGTATTCTCCTTAGGCTTCTTTGACATTGTGCGCCTGTTTTTTTTTTCCGCTTTACCCAACAAGCCAGCAAAAGTCACTGTTAGTGGGAGGAATAAATGTGACAGACTGTCTGCTTACTTAAATAAATGTACACAGAAAAAAAAAGAGAAAAGGGCATTCAAATGAGATGGCTAGAGCTATTGGGCTGGAAAAGACAAGACTGCGAGTGACCTGCTTTTTTTGCACAAATAGGACACGTAGCCCATATCCCTCAACATGCCAGTCGTTTATCAAAATCTTACTCCCTAACAGCAGCACCTACTTTAGTTTGGGATTGTGTTTTGTTGTGTTATGTTGTGTTGTTGGACGTTACGATTTATAAGGTAACGAAATAATGAGTATGAGCCAAATGACTGTAGAAGGGAAAAAAAAGACTCTCCCTCTCTCCCATTGTTAATAAGAACAAATCCATTCGCTTTAAAGTTTGCCTTGACAAAAGCACTCCATGGAAACGTCCTCCCACACGTTCCCACCACATCTTATTGCCTTTTTTGTAACGTTATTACCTCAGCAGAAAAAAAAGGACAAGCCGAGTTAAAACGAGAAAACTAATGCCAGGATGATTAAATGACAAATCCAGCCTTTGTCTCTAGACAGAAGTCCTGCAGCTGTCCAAGCCGGACAAAGAGCGATGCAAATAACTTGAAACGAGAGCAAGTGCTGCTCTCCAAGTTTAGGGATTATGAAGTCGGAAGAGGTTCGAGCCGTGGGGACAGAAGAGGAAAAAATATGAATGTGTTTAGAAAAGCAGCATACAGTTTAGAGAAGAACTTGATCAGAACTTGTGCAATGTCTGAAATTTCTTGTAGGTAATGCAACACAAACAAATGGCAATAAATTGCAAGTTTTTATTAGTAATTTTGACAAAACACATGTATGAAAAATGTGTTTTGTCTTCACAAGGAAATGAGATGTTATTAACACTCATTTAACACTCATTACTATATATGCACTCCTGTACTCAAAAGAAAAATAAAGTCTTCTAAGTTCAGCATTCTAAATACTATTTCTTCGTAGACGTTATTTAAATATTCATGCCACGAAATGATTTCCAACATCTTCTATTCGAACATTTTCCAGGCCCTTAAAGTGTAACACATCATGCTGAGTGAATTAAATCCTTATTTATTACAAATGTCATGAAATAGCTTTGATCTTAAGCTTCACAGCAATTTAGCAGTGAAGCTCTGATTAGCCTTGATTAGTTCCTTTTGTCAGGTATCATGTCTTTTCAAAAAGATCCTCAGGAAAATTTCTCATTAAAATTTTATTGGGTCCAAAAGTCTGTGACCACACAGTGAATATGGGATTTTTTTTATTTTTATTATTTAATTTGTAATTCAAAATATTTAAAACAAATCACGTAAATGTTCAATATCTTAAATATTTTATATATTTTATATCTATGACCTGTACAATCTGTATTGGATTATTTCATTTCTGGATGTTTTATTGTAGACATTTTTAATATTTAATTTTTATTTTAATTACAAAATTTCTACAAAAACAAAAGTACATTTTACTCTCATTCCTTCATTCTCTACGCCACGTAATCTACAAGGTTTGCCTAGAGGGTCACGAGGCGGGGCATGCCATTAGTCTTTGGACTGTATGAAGAAATCAGAGTACATGGAGGAACCCTACCAACTCCCTGCACACAGACTTTGAACCCGGACCTTGGAGGTGCAAGGAACAGTGCTAACAACTAAGCCACCATAGTTAATAATAATAATAATAATAATAATAATAATAATAATAATAATAATAATAACAATAATAATACATTATTATAAAATATTATTATTATTAGTAGTAGTAGTAGTAGTAGTAGTAGTATATTAGTGTTTTTGTTGTTGTTGTTGTTGTTGTTGTTGTTGTTGTTTTGGTCACAGAGCCATAAGGAGCATTTTGCTACATGTCATACTGTGTATGTAAGTGATTGAATAAAATGAATTTGTATTTATATATTTATGAAAACTCACATGTATTCATACTGTAATTAATCAACCTACTGTAGATGCTGCTTCAAAATTGAACACAATTTGTTGTCAATTATATGGTTTTTAAAGAACATTTTGAGTTTTTAAAAAAAATATAAATACAACCATTTTCACTTGTATGAAAAAACCTTTCCCATCTTTATTCGGTTTTCATTCATTCCCTGTAAGAACAAAATAAAAATAGCTTAATAAATAAATAATGAAATGATTAATTTAATAAATAAAAAAATAAATAATAAAGTGCCTTCTCAATTCAAAAAAAGCATTATCTGATTTTAAATTCTTATTTAAGACTTGGTCTTAATTCACTCTTTCTTTTTACTGAAGCAAAGTCTAATAATAATTAAAATAATTAGCATATTTAATTAATTAATTAATTAATTAATTAGTAGGTGAACCTACCTCAGAACTCTCCCACTGCCATAAATACAATATCAGTTCATAAAATGCTAAACAGATTTAGCCGAACCTGAGTCAACTTTAAACTGATTGTTTAATGTGCAAACTGAAAATGTGTATTATAATAAAATAGTTAAGTCTATGTAGATAGAGTTCTGCTTACCCTTAAGACAAAAATTTGCAAGCTGATTTCACTATTACCTTTAAAGTCTTGGTATGCCTTTAGCAAAGAAATGATAACTATGGGGTGGCATGGTGGCGTAGAGATTAGTACTGTCACCTTACACCTCCAGAGTCTGGGTTCTGTGTGCATGGAGTTTGCATGTTCTCCCCCTGCTTGGTGGGTTTCCTCCAGGTTCTCCGGTTTCCTCCCACAGTCCAAAGACATGCAGATTAGGTTAATTGCCGTTCCCAAATTGGCTGAGTGTGTGATTGGGTGTGTGTATGTATGTAAGTGCCCTGCAATAGATGTGCTGTCTCAACCCTGTAAGCAGAATGAAACGGTATAGGCGATGAGTCAGTGAACGAGTAAAAACTATTAGCAGATTTGATGGCTATTTATGGCTAACTCGTGCAGATGCTAAGAAAGTAAAGGAACATTTGTATGCTTCTTTTTAGGAATGAATAATAAAATCATTTTAGGCATTTAGTTCCACCAAATAAAGGAAAACATGTCAGACCAAACATAAATAGATTGACATTCTCCAAACTATGACGTGGTTATATTTTTTCACTGTAAAGCACGACTCTGTAAACAAAATGAATGGCATTAAGAATTTCACGAAGCAATTCCTTTATGCCATAATGTCGAATGTTTATGAGTGCAACACAGACCCGCTGTGCTGTAATTTGTTTCCCTCTGAAACAAATATAAATCACCATCATGGGTACTATACTTTTGGGATGTCCTCATCTGAGTCCTGCTGCTCTCAAAGAGGGCCGAGAGCTCTCTGAGTCATCCATCAAACGACGTGCGGCTCAAGCTCCCTGATTCCCAAATGAAATTTTCCACCGCAGATGTCCTACGAAGACTGATGTCCAGGTGACCAGGACCCGAAAAGGCACCAATCAGCCAAGCGCGAGAAATGTAGGTGATCTGTGAGTCCCATTTTACCCATAAGCACCTTACCAGTGGCAAATAAGAAGAACTTCATCTGGTTTCACATGTAGCAACAGATTAGATATTGTGTTGGTCTGTACAAAAGAATTTGGGTTTATGGTTAATTAGTTATGACATATAGTAAATGGCATGGAGCTTAATGTTCTCTAAATCATCTTACTTACACGTAATGGTAAAATGTTAGCAAGAACACGGCTAATAAAGGGGTCCAAGTGGTTCCACCTGCGTTCTTATTACTAGTAGCTACATCAGCACATTTTAATGGCATGAATTTGCAGTTCTGAAATGCTTTAATGATTTTTTTTTTTCTTTTCCTTTTGTGAAATGGAAAAGAAGAGCCGGGGCCACTAGACTTTTAGAGATGCTTTTAACTCATGAAGCAGAAACACTTAACTTTTACTGCTCTCATTTCGACTCTTCTCACTTTTAGCCAACAAAAGGCTTGTTTATTGAAAGTATGCATGCACGCAATTAGACATGCTTAATTACTGATGTCAACACTGTACGACAGTCAGTATTCTTCCTTCGCACAACAACATTATACAGTAAAGCATAGTACACAATAATACAGGCATTACCCATGACAAGTGCAAATTAGGTGCTATTAAGGGTCATTAGCCCAGACCTGTACACTTCACAAAGACTGTTTCTTGGAAACAAGCCCTTAATAACGCCTGCAAAAGAAAAAGTAGAATGATTATAGGGTATGTGTCTTAGTCATAGTCCTGCTATATGATTTAATCCTGCCTTTAAAACTGCTAGCTGCTAATTCTTTAGCAATAAATCATGGTAATGTAAGTTCAGCCAGTTTTAGGATTTATTCGTCACATATACATTACTGCGCAGTGAAACTTTCTATTCTTCACATATCCCAGCCCAACCACGAGAAGCTAGCAGAGCTGGGGCTCGAACCACCAACCTTCTCATCAGTAACTTAGTGACTTAACACACTAAACCAGCACTGCTCCCTATATAGTTCACATCATTATATACCTTCCATATCATGTAATGTATTTTTATCATGGTATCATGCAACATATTTGCTTTACTTGTAACTAATACAAGACTAGATGGCTAGCCCTGAGTTCACCTGTAGGCGTGTAGCAACCGCTAGCACAGATGCTTGCATGTCTGAGCACTGTCTGGCTTTTTTAAGTACTGATATGAGATACTTCTGTAGTGCTAATAGACTTTTGTATAAAATTGATTTCATGTTGCAGTTAAAACCAGAACTATTTAAGACTGTGGCTTTGCTGCCTATGTTGAATGTAAGATAAATGCAGGTAGCTTTGAAAAAGTTTTGAAGCTTTGAAAAGGTTCTCTAGATAACCCATACACACCTAAACTAAAAATAAATCTCCCACTATAATACAAGCTGCCAAAGCACCCAAAACACATACAGGATTCTACTTAGCTAGCTAACTTTTTCAGCCATGTGATATGATGGACAATTTTTTTCCCCCTCAGAACTGCTGATTTCACATAAATTAAAAGAAAAGTCGGTGGAAAAAGTCAATATACAGTATACCTGCTGAAATAAAATTTCCACACCTTATTTAGCTAGCTAGCCTAGCCGTTAGCAGCCTACTGGTGCTTGTTGAACATATGTTATAATTTATGTAGTCAAGTTTATTATGGAAGTGGATTTTCAGTAAAGAAAAAATACAAAACTAATTAAAGACAAACACAATAACTTTTGAAATATGTTTAAGGTTTAAAGTAGATACCCAGAAAGAACCCTGACATTGGATGACCGTTATAATTTGGTTGAAATGATGTTGCAACGACACCCACCGTCAGAACAGCGACGTTACTAAAAGTAAGATTGACTTTGCTAAAATGACAAATATTGAATGAATGACCTAAACATTGCAAATACGTACCTCTTGTAATAATTGAACCTGCACTCTTTATTTGGAGCATTTATTAACAATGCAGTCGCACAACCTCCGTTCAGATCCATGGTCCCTTAAAATTCTAACATTAAGAAATCTAGTCAGAGAGTGCGAAACAACAGCACGTCCATCTCATGTCATATCATCTTTTAGTGTTGTAATGTTACCTTTCTGTTTCTTTTTCTTTCAGAAATATTACTGTGGAGTATATCATGGATCCCAAAATATTATAATAGGGTGTTTGTTATGAGGTGTGTTATGTGTTGTTACAGTATTTATATGCATTTATACTTATGCTTATTGTGTTTCTTTGTGATCCAGTGGTGATCATGCAATGTTCTTACTGCAGCGCCCAGGGTTTTTGGGCCATCGGTTTGGTATTAATATTGTTTTGAAGTTTTTTTTGTGCTTTATGCTTTTGCAACTTTGTGCTAGGGACATCCGTTCAACATTATCCCTTCATCCTGTAGTAAATTTTAAACTAATGACAATCAAAGTAATTCTGCCTAATTCTAACCTAATAATAACGTGACCAAATTAATGTCGATATTTTAAAAAAGGTTGACACAGCCAAGATTTTCGTTATTGTTTTAATCATTTAGCTTTTACATATTTATATTGTCTTCTTTGCAAAGAAATAAACTAAAATAAATAAATTAAGTTAGGTAAAATTAAATAAATTGTGTTTAACCTTAACATTCCTTTTATAACCATTATGTGTTTTTATATATACACTACCGTTCAAACGTTTGGGGTCAGTTTCTAACTCCATGATGGTTCCTAATTTTTATTTCTTTCTAAATTGTAAAGGAATGCTGAAGGCGTCCAAAAAATGCATTAATCTCCTTTGAACAGTTAATGGTGAGATGTGTCTGCTA
>JAOVVA010000051.1:6532418-6542820 GCA_028565275.1 Leiocassis micropogon
AATGCAAAGCTTAATTTTTAGTATTTTATTGGCTAGAGTTTAAACAAATTAAACAGAATTCCCACCTATAGCATACATACGCGATATCACGAGACCCTTTTCCGGCTTGTTGCTCAACTCAGCCTTTTGTTAAGATGCAAAAAGCTAGACGATGTTAGCAATTAGTGTCTAACTGCTAATGGCTAACCTAGCTTTCTTCAGCTCTTAGTTTTTTTTCTCTTTTATATCACTAACTATTAACGAGGTCATGGTGAATTAACAATAAATTTCCCTAATTGTATTCATCAGATGGGGTGAGGAAGGTGGGAAAAGCCTGACAATGGAAGTGAAATGCTTGATAAGGGTCCAAACATGGACCTTTCCTGTCCTTGCATTCTGATTGGATAGTAAAAAGCACTTCCGCAAATATATATATATATATATATATATATAATTTTTGTAATTACTGTATATGATGCATAATTAATTTTTTGCCATGCTGCTTCTTAATTTTTAATTGCTGAGGTGTTCCTTTTATTAACAACAGTATTGTATAATTACATTTATTATTTGGCTGTTAATTAATAATTAGTCACTGTTGAGCTGAAATGGAGAAAGTATCTCTCTTATTCGCTGCCATGTTGCCTTATCTTTTTACCTCGACTGCTGAGTCTTGAATATCATGTGTGTACACATGAGCCTCAATTGGCCAGCGAGTGAGTACGTGTTCAAAATGGATCCATAATTTTTAGCAACTGCATGACAAGCGGGCGGCATGGTGGCTTAGTGTTTAGCATTGTCGCCTTGCACCTCCAGGGTCCAGGTTTGATTCCCGCATTGAGACTTTGTGCGTTGAGTTTGCATGTTTGTCCCATGTTTCATGGGTTTCCTCCAACATGGATTTGCAGCCCATCAAGAGTATGCCCCGCCTCGTGCCCCAAGTCTCCTGGGACAGGTTCTAGTCCCCGTAGACAAGTTAGCCTGTATAGAGGATAAAAAATCTGTATAGATGATGAGTGAATGAGTGAGCGAGTGAATGCTTGACAAGCAACTGCATGAAGTTTTCACAATTCTATGCAAATTAGATCCGATGCTGTAAAATGACAAAACTAAAAGAGTGGCTTGAATCATTCTTTGAAGCAATCCCACACTCACAACTTGATTTTCTATTTTTTAAATGCTTTGTGTCATACAAAAATGAAAGAAAATTACTAACCATGTTTAGTTTTATAATATCACATCATTAAATGTGTATATAAACGTTATGAAGAAGGTCATACCATGTTTATTAGGTATACCTAACTTGTATAGTTAGCTTGCATTGCTAACCTGCCAATGTTTTACAATGTTAGAACAAATCCTAGCATGTACATCAAATCGCCAATTATCACACTGATATTTAAAAATATATATATATTATTATTATTATTATTATTATTATTATTATTATAACTTTTAGTGTACCCGCTCCTGGTTTTCAGAAGACCTCTAAGAAGACCTTAAAGAAACTAGAAGTATCATGGCTGAATTGTACCATGCTAGTCTGAGCATAGATTGTGAGAGCTTTGCAGAAGGTTGCTCTTTTGACATGGTGTTTCTTCTACACTTCAGTTATTTCCAAACTCTATTCAATGATACTAATTAGTAATTCCATTTTCTAATCCACTTCATTGTTTTAATCCTTCTTGTTATCATCATCAGAGATTTAAACAGTGACTAATTCATTATGTATAAAGGAACAATTATGCCCAAAATTGATTCTGGCCATCCTTCTAAAGCATCCCTATTAATAAAAATGTCCCGGGTCGTCAGGTGACCTTGACAGGAAAGTGCTAAGTGCAGTACTGCAATGCAGGACTTGTGCGTCTGTGTGCTACAGCTGTCTTTTCTTCTGTACCTCTGTTTACCTCTCTAGACTCGCTTGGACAGAAATGGCGCTCGACCACCCAGAAGAAGGTTGTGCCTGGCACTCAGCCCAGTCCACTCACCTCCATCTGCATGCACCTGTGTGGCTCAGTAGGACTAAATCTACCACAGCTTACCATATATCATCATTAAAGCCATAATAGCAATGACTCCGTGTACGATTGGACCTGACCGCTGTATGGAACCCAGGAAAGACCTTGTAGGATTTCTTCTGCATCATCATATGAACTTCTTTTTTTTTTTTTTTTTTTTTTTTGGTCAGAGTTTCATTTATTATCCAATATAGCACTAGTTGTCAAACTCAGTCCTTCGGTGTTCAAGACTCCCCAAACACCGCCTTCAAAGAAGTCATTAATGTCTTGCAGTTAAATCGAACATTACAATGAAAAACAGCATCATCCACAGTGGAAAGAAGTCTTATTATATGACTATGTTGGCTTTTATGACCCACACTTCACCAGCCCACTTAATCACAGTCTTCAATATGATTAATTCCCAACCCCCTTCACCCTGGAGCACGAAACGCAACAAGCCTTGCATGGATGATTTCATACCTAATTACCTCGATTACCTCTGAGAGCTCGAAGAACTTGAATGCGAGTTGCTTCTCATTTATTTCACAAAGGTTCTGAATTCAATGCACTTCCGTCCAGAAGTGCATACAAATCCTCTTTATATTAATTAGAGTCAAACGTTTGCACCGTGAAGTATTAAGTTTCACAGTTTTGATAGACCATGTGTAGAGAAACTTGTGGAACCACACTCTGTCATCCTTAGGGTGATGTTCTTAGCCGTACTCACTTTTGACCGTTCCAGCCATTCAGTGTATATTGGAACCTCCAAAAAGTTCAGCCCAAACAGACAAGGCTTGCTCAAAAGGCATGATCAAAATGTTACGCTGTTGAACCGACGCTATATGTGATTTGGACCTTGCGTGAAAGGTTTCATGCCAGAATCATGAAGAAATTATTGAGGTCTTGACACCATCAACTGCATGTCACGCAAATGCAGAATTAATTGGATCAAGATGAGACAGATTTGTACAAATTGCATTAGTGTCTGTCTTTATTAAAGCTGAATAAAATCATAGCTGTGCCGTACTTCAGGCTGCTTTCTCGTCTTAAAATGACAGCATGACAGAATGATTTCATCCGCTCACCAACACATATCTGTAATTGCATGAAGAGCCACTGGAGCACATAATGCATTTCTTTTTCTCCAGGTAATATCCCTAGGTGCCAAAAACTGTTGATTGTCCAAGTCTTACCCCAGTGCTAGCCTCCTGGGTAGACCCCTTCAGTGTCACCTTACACACAGTGTAATTGGTTGCCATAGGTATAGATTAGTGCAAAATTCCTGCCAGAAAGGCAGGTTGGTGGTGTTTGTGTGTATGTGTGTGTGTGTGTGTGTATTGTATTAAAGAAGAAAGCCTTTAAATTTCAGAGCATGCATTTAATCTGTTGTATCTGACAATGTGGGTTCCTGAAGATACGCCCTGACAATCGCTCCCAAGGGTAGATGAGAGCACCATTAGTTGATCCAGATGTGTGAAACTTGCAGCTGCTTCCCCAGCTTTATAAACATCCAGAGCTAGAATAAAAAGAAAGTAAAGAAATTCATATGCTTGTGCTAGCAAGGTTTTCTACTTGGGCTCATCATTAAACTTGAATTATGGGTAGATCTAAGAGTATGTCACCCATTTTGGTTCCCTTTGGATTAATTCTGTTATTTTATTGGCACACGAAGATATACACTGAACAGCCATAGCATTAAATCCTGTCAGGTGAAATGAATAACATTGATTATCTCTTCACAGTGGCACCTGTCAATGGGTGGAATATATTAGGGAGCAAGTGAGCAGTCAGCTCTTTCCTGGAAGCAGGAAAAATGGGCAAGCGTAAGGACCTAGGCAACTTTGACAATACCCAAACTGAGATGGTTGGACAGCTTGATCCAAAAATATATATATATATATCTCCGAACGGCATGTCTTGGTGGGAGCTCCTGGTAAGCTGTGGTTAGTGGTAACAAGTGTGCTAAAAAGTGGTACAAGGAAGAACAATCACTTGACCTGTGATAGGGTTATGGACACTCAAAGTGAGCAAAGGCTAGCCTGTCTGGACCGATGCTATAGAAGAGCTACTGTATTGTAGGACAATTTGCTTAAAGAACTGAATTCTTGCTATGACAGAAAGGTGTGAAAACACACAGTACAAGATACAGTGCTGTTTTTTGGAAGAGGTGGTTTAATTGTTATGCGTGGAGAATTTTTTTTTCCCCAAAAGATTTCAGTCACCTTTATATTTAATTATTGTTCACACAATGTGGTGGCCAATTCATATATGAAAACGATTACTCATGCTCTGAACCACTCTTTCACAATTTGAGTGCTGGAATAATCCCATGCTTTTATTCCACTAAATTGACAGTTCATCTTTTTAGGTTCTGATAATGTGTTGAAGGGTTCCAGTAATTTAAAATATCTTTAGTTGTTTTCCTTGCTTGATGCAGCCCAATAATTTGAGTAAATGACTAACATGAGAACATATTTCCCATTATAAACTATAATACAGAATAGCTAGCAAAATGTCAGAAGTACGTATATACAGTACTAGTAGTGTTGTTAAATGAAAGTGGAATGAATAAGTGGTATTTGGAGGAAATCTTTAAACATTAAAAAGCTGGAATTGATCATGTAGTTAAGATGCATGCAGCTTACGCAGACATGTCAGAACAATGTACAGTACATGATTACAGTCTAAGACTATATTAATAGTCTCACTAGTATGAAATGGCGATGCTGACAGGAAAACGTCTGCGTATTCCCATTCCTGATGACATTCATGCTGTGGCTTGAATATACTGAACCGACTGCATTATTTTACGTTTACCTAATATTTTAAACTGTTTTATTTTTCTTTTAAATTAAATTTTTATTTGTTTTAATTAGTTTTCTATTTTTATTTTAACTTAAATTTTAATTAGTTTAAAAGTTTCATTGCAAACTGTTTTTATTTTTATTTTAAATCAAATTTAAAATTTTTCTTCAAAAAGTTTTATTGCTATTATTTTCTATTTCATTTTAGGATTATTTTCTTTTCTTTTATGTAAAGCACTTTGAATTACCATTGTGTATGAAATGTGCTATACAAATAAACTTGCCTTGCCTTACTGTATGTTATACTGTATCTGAATATCTAGAATTTGTTTTGTGTTTTGAGAGAACTGATGACATTTGAGTTACACACATTTAAGTTTCATTGATGCCTCTCCTGACTTAGCATAAGCAGCTATGGGTAATTACATGCTACAGTAGCTTGTTAGCATGGAGAGAAAGCATATTTCTTAGCATTCAGATACTGTACTGTTAGGAGTTTTGCTCCATTCAGGACAAATTTCTTAAAAACTATTTAAGAACTACTGTAGTCAAGAACATGTGTATTGTTTTACTTTAATAGAGCCATGTTTCCATTTCACTTGTAGGGTAACTCTATGTTTTGGAAGCTAGCTAATCAATATGGAGCAGTGGTGGCTCAGTGTATTAAGGCTCTGAGTTACTGGTCAGAATTTCGGCAGTTTGAGCCTCAGGGGTGCCAGGTTGCTCCTGTTTGGCCCTTGAGCAAGGCCCTTAAGCCTGCCTGCTGCAGGGTCGCTGTACCCTTTTTTTTTTTTTTTTTTTTTTTGACTAGTCTGTCTTCGTTTGTCTAGGTAGAGTCCATTTTAGGTTTTCTAGTGGTTCTGTACATTACAGTTCACTCCTGGGATCCAGTTCACATGTTTCAGATTTCCCTCTGCCTTATTATTCCCTGAACCATTATTTGAATCATGGGCAAATTAGTCCCGTTAGCCTTAAAGCTTATTACCTCTTGTTGCTTGGGGAAATGCTCATCCGATTGTTAGTGAATCTTGTGCTTGATTTTGGACCTCAGATATTCACTCTTTGACTCTGGAGTTCGAGACTCATTTACCAGTGGTAAACGGTGTTGTTTGTGTATACAGTATGCTGTATTAATAAGTAGGAAATGTTTGTTTGTTTATGAAAATTTTTATTGCACAGGATAAAGAATTCTCAAAATAGATGTTGTTGGTTAATTTTTCTATGATTCATGTAGTACAGTATAAAGGATAGGTTTATATCAACATGCTCATTCTATTACATTATCGTTGTTGTTTCTATAGTAACAGCTTGTACATTGAGCCTTGTACGGAGGATGCTCCATATAATCTAACATAATAGCCAGATTTTCAAAGATAATCAAAGATACTGTAATAACCAGATTTTTTAGCTGACCATAAAAAACAACAAGAAGTCTCAACTTCAGAATAGAAATGGAGGTTTACACGAGAGCATTGAGAGTTTAGTTTCTCATCAGATGACAAGCTTATTAATGTCAAGAAATGTTAATTCTCCAGTAGAAATAATTCTCAGATAATGCATTTTTGTTTCCCCAACTCTCTTTTACACTGACACTGAATTGGTGTGTTTTCAATGGGCTACTGCTGAGCCAAACAGGGCTGAACCAGCACCCTGGACAGCACTTAAACGCACCAGAAAGGGGTGGGGTGCCACAGGTTACCGGCATCAGCGAGGGAGAATTATTCAACATCCCCCTGTCGACTGCTCCCTATAAAAGGGCCACGACGGCGCATGCTGGTGAGTAGGAAAAGGTATACACATGACACTCTGTCCTCTCCCCACAAACTCAGATACCTACAAGCTCCCCTGCGCATATACCCCACCAAGGAGCAGTCTCCACACCTGCGCATCCGCTTCCCCAGTGCGCTCACCTTCCACTCCATCCATCCCACCTGAGCACAGCAACCCACCTGGGCGCGGATCGCCACCATACGGCTGTATCTAGTGCCGACCACTTTCGCCCACTGCCCCAAGCACCTGATCAACACCTGTGTGACTGCGAGTCTTTCTTTTATTTTGCTGAATGTTAATATAACCACATTCCTGTGTTTGCACCACACTTGTGCCTCCCCATGTCCATGATTTCCATGCCCACCATGAGCTTTACTAAGGTCATTAGGGGTAAGATATAAATGAAAAATAGAAAAGGCAAAAAGGATTAAACAGCAGGAGTTTTTGTTTGTAGACACACATACTGGAGACCCATCTAAATGTCTAAAATGGTTCCAAAGTTAATTCTGCATAATAGGCTCTCTTTAAAATAATATTAATGCTATTTGGGGTGCCCCCCATTAGGGGTCGCTTGCCACAGCTTTTCAACTGATTCGCACAATTAGATTTCAACAAAGGTTATACATTAGATGCCTTTCCTGATGCAACATTCACATTCCTGTTAGGACTTGGGACTGGCACTTAGGGTGTCCTTCAGCCCTACAGAAGGAGCACTGGCTGGGATGCAGATAAAAAGCTACCACTGAACCACCAATGTCCCACAAGTATTTAAAACTGTACAAACTGTCTTTATTAAAAACTATTCTAATAAGGACCAGACTATTAGGAGCTTTCCAAACAAATAACATAACTTTAAACCGAACTTTAAAATGAACTGCGTGCCAATGAAGCGGAGTGAGAACTGGTGCAGTCTACTTCCTCATCTTCGTGCCTATAAGCAAACTGGCAGCAACATTGTGAACCCACTGTAGGTGTTGCAACATGAAATGAAATGAAATAAAATGACAGCTGCATAGTTGCAATAGGCAAAATGCAATGCAATTAACACATGAAGAATATCTCTATAAAACATTACAACATACTGTACAATGATTAGTCATAATATTACAATGCAAAACATTATGCAGAGTATTGTCTAGGTACCCCTTGTGCCACTTGGGCAGCACTGGCCCCTTGGGGCATGACTCCGCAAGACCTCTAAAGGTGTGCTGTGGTTTTTGGCACTTGGCTGGAAACAGAGGTTCCTTTGGGTGCTGTTGGTTGTGGGTGGAGTCTCAGTGGAGGGTTTAGTTGTCAGACTGGTTTGTTTGGTGCATCGAGTGGGTCTTTTGAGGCTGGATTGGTGGCTTTGGGCTCTCTGCATCCTGGGCATCTTGCACAGCAGGCTGTGATGCACTGTGTGTTCTGGTGCCATTCTATTGCACACAGCACTGACTTTATTTATTTTATTTTTTTTTGTGATTTGTACTACATTGGCTTTTCTGTGGGATTGGATCAGTTGTGCTGGACTTTGGTTCCTGCGGGCATAGATGAGCCCTGAGTACCCATGATGCTGTCGTCAATTTACTGGTATATAATTGATAAGATTTAATGTGTTAATGTTATATGGTGTTCATTTTATGGCTTTGTGTGTGTAGGTATGTAATGTATATAGGATAGTAATTTAGTTTAGTGTCTCTTCCTAATTTCCTTTATGTTCAATATAATCCCATCGGGGTGTTCTTTTTAATAATACATTTCACCAAACTTGTTTCTAAAAGTCACACATGCCTGATGACGCTCCTAGGGGAAGAAAACCTCTCTATACAGAAATGTGTTGGTCAATTGGAGTAATTGACAGATGATTGCAGCGCAGTTTGGACCCGTCAGAGGTACAGTACAATCGCTTCTGAATGATACAACATTGCAATCTGTGCGGCTCATGGGGTAGCTCTGCTCAAATGGTAAAAGTCCGATAGAAGTAGATTTTGCTCAGCGAGAAATACAATTGGAGGGAACATTGCACCTTACCAACCCATATAGCCTTTGATTAAGGCTGCTATTGCCTGACCCTATGCCAGGATGTAACACTGCACTATAACAAGCTAAAGTATTACTCATATCACATTGTGTACTATTGACTTTTGGTTCTGATTGCAAGTGCAGAAATTGCTTATTTGTTTGTGAACATTGTAAAGTTCTTTCTGCTTCAGCTGCATACAGTATATTTGACCCTAATAACCCATTGTATGATATTACAATAGAGAATAATGGTTCCTTACAATGTATCCAATATCTCACAGCTCAGTGTGAAGAATCCATGTCTTGATTTTTTTTTGGGTCAAAATGTGGTTATTTGAACAGTTTTTGTGCTGTATTATAATCTGATTGTGATTTTATACCATAGGTCTTCTGTGGATGAGGATTTCTGCACAACTTAATAACCTAAGTACAGTAGTACTTTTGAACCTAAGTAGTAAAAAATAAAATTGCTAGAGCCAGAACTGAATCAGCAAAAGCTCAAAAACACACTCTACGTTCTAATCTGTGGAGTTTGAGACTCTTGATATAAAACGCGAACTCCCCTATTCACCAAAGCACATCATACCTGTCATCATAACTATGTTGTTTCACATCAAGCCTCTGTACCAGCTGCTTTCTCTGACGTTCCTTAAGGCGTGTAAGGCCATAGATAGTCAGAACTGTGTACCTCGGTCAAGTGGGTTAGAGTTAGAGATTTTATTACATAGATATTTGAAAAGTTTATACAACAGATTTCTAGATGCTTCAGTGCTAGTGCAACATTCTCCTTTCCTTGGATTGGAAAAAAAACTGATTATAAACATGTATTGCAGTAATATTAATATGTAAAATGCAGGAAAATATCAACAGCAGTATCACATCATGTTACAGTAGGGAGATTTAAAGCTATAGACAGTGATATTGACAAGGCTGGAGCCTTAGACAAAACCAGCATCATGATGTTTACCACAGAAACCCAACTTCCCACTGTGAATACAGAATTACAAGACTGGAAGGATATCTCTTACTTTTTTTTATCAGTACCCAAACCCTCATGACAGGTACTCATGTTTACAGAAAAAGACTACAAAAAAGGACTGGTCCATTAAGACTCTGTCTTGGTTTGAGCATGAGTTGTGATTCGCTCCTCCGTAAAATCTGATGACCTCATTCTGAAAATGGTTGGATGGTTAGCAGCCCATTGGAATGGAAAGTAATCCCCAAACCCTTTTTCTCCACTTTTTTCTTGAACAATATTCTCATCACACACACTCACTCATCGTCTATACAATTTTATCCTGTATACAGGGTCGCAGAGTGGCTGAAGCCTATCCCAGGAGACTTAGGGAACGAGGCAGGGTACACCCTGGCAGAGGTGGGTAGAGTAACCAAAAATTGTACTCAAGTAAGAGTAGCTCTACTTCAAAATAATATTAGTCAAGTAGAAGTAAAAAGTAGTCATCCAAAATATTACTCTATATTTTTTACGAGTAAAAAGGTATTTGTTGAAAAGACTACTCAAGTACTGAGTAACTGTTTCAATCGTAATGTCCGATTTATTATTATTATTATTTTTTTTTTTTAGAAATCATGTAAGCAGCCAGACAAAAAGATGAAATAATGTAGAAATTCTGACATTCCCAAATAATAAAAAATGAATAAAATTAATATCTTTACAAAATAACAAATTAAGGAATAAGAAACACAAATTTCCTAATCTTACTTTTTTCACAACATAAAGCTTTTGAAGTAAATAACGTCTGTAAGTAGCATATGTACAGTGGTGTGAAAAACTATTTGCCCCCTTCCTGATTTCTTATTCTTTTGCATGTTTGTCACACAAAATGT